>WBMZ01012692.1:0-105080 GCA_013400975.1 Atrichornis clamosus
GTCTAGCAAAACCACGACATTGATTTATATTTTTGAGTGTCTTCAAAACCATGTGTTGTATTCTGCTAGAGTGTAGAGAATATGCTTCTCTCTGGTATGGAAAACCTCTTCTTGATGAGCATTACAAAACTTTGAATTTCTTTCATCCTTCAACAAAAATAATTTTGTACAATTATCTAGGGAACAGAGAAATACCTCTGAAGCCAGGTTTTCACACATATTACCTTATACAATGAACACATTGGTTTTACTACTCAACACTACTGGAAAACCAATAATTTTCTGACATGATGTGGCATTTACCATATGTCAGTATTTTTCCTCGTTCATGAATTAATTATATACTTTCATTTTTATTTTATTAATTATTAATAATATATGAGTGTATTTATTAATTATAGAATAATTAGGCATTTCTAGATGCAATTTAAGATTTTGTAACTCTGCATAGAATTCTAGCCTGAGGACTAATTATTTCATCATCCTTCTCTTGAACACCAATAGCTAAGATCAGAAAAATGCAAAGGTGATAAGCCTGAGATTTACACGTTAGATTTTTAGAAGTCTTCCTCCCTTAAGTGCATATGTTTTTGTAGGATACATAATAGCTATGCACCTTGTATGTATCCAAGCTTTTCATCTTCTCAGTTCAACTGTTCATGTCTCTAAGAAAGCTTTGAAAACTGACTGTCCTTGCATTAAAGGATTGAGATTTCTTTGGCTACAGGGTTAGTTCTGCTCATAATACAGGGAGAAAAGCAAGAGCTCAAATTAAGTTATTTTTTAGCTGTGCACAAAGTCCTAGCAAACTATTGGTATATGGATTTTTTCACTTCAGTGAGAATAAATAAATAACATTGCAGTGTTGTTATAAATGAAAATAACATTTAGAACTCATGATGTTATATTTCTAAAGGAATTTGCAAATGACATTAACTACTAATTAGATTATTTAGTTGCAAGTTAGAATCACTAACTAATTATTTTTCAGAACAGTCATGTGACATAGAGAATATAAGGAAATTACCCTAACAGAAAACGGTCTCCTTAAATGTTATTTTGAATAGTTTTCTTGAAAGTACAACCTGTGTCTATACAGTACTTTATCACTTGCTTCAAGTGATAAATAAATTATCTTTAATGTAATAACTCCACCCCCAGCTAAGAATGATTCTTTCTTTTCTGCCTTTTTCTACTTTCTCTGTCTTAAAATTGAGGGGATGGTGTCTGTAACATCTTTGGAACTTCCTTGATGTTTTAGGATTGTTTTCAGGCTATTTCTGAAGAGGGGATTGTAGTGAAAAAGTGAGTGTAATTTCATTAGTTCTTTTTATTTTGGTATATCAGTACAATTATTGCATACTCAAGGTGACATTTCTTTAACCTGAAAAATCTTCTCATATCAAACATAATGTGCACCACTGTAGGTTTAAATAAGTACATGGACTCATGTATTATGTGCATGGACTGGAACTGTCACTTGGTATAAAGGGCAATGCTATTGCAGTTGGGGCAGGGTAGTGTTACCCTTCACTTCACAGGCAAACCTCAATTATCATCTCTGTAATGATGTCCTTACAGTCCATCTGTGATATGATGGTCAAATAATAGTAGCAAAATAATGATTATCAGATTGCATATATATACTTCTGAGGATCATAATACCCAATAAGCTGTTAGAAGCTATAAACAGTGAGGGTTTTTGGTGTCCCCAAAATGTTCACACCTGAAAATGATTCTTTTTTCAGCTGTGCTAGAGAATATGCTCCATTATTTTCCCTTTTTCACTTTTCAAGTTCCTATCACTGTAGAGGTTAAAAAAAAATTTTAAAAAAATTTTAAAAAAATTTTAAAACTCTAAAATTGCAATATTTTAGAAGATTAACCCAAAAATGCACTGCCAAAAGGAACTTGATACAATGGAATTCAGCAGGTCAACAGTAAAGTCAAGAATCAAGGATGGAAGACTCCCATCCACTGGCAAGAGATGGGAGATTTCCAGACATTAATCTTAGGAGGTTTTTCTGCAAATAAATTAAGCATAATACATTTGTCACAGCAGAGACAGAGGTAGCCAGGAACAGAACTCATTGGAGGTGTTCTTTTGGCAGCTCCTTCTGGTAGGAGTGATTGAAGCACAACCTTACAGCCAGGGAATAACTAAATGGCTAGAGAGGTAGGCTGGAACATGGAGTGGGAGCACACGTGAATACCAGTGGTCCAAGCACTGGTATCACTGGTCCTTCCCATCCTGCCTCCCCTCTGAGCGCAAGAGGAGCCCAATGCAGAGGAGCACTGTGCCCTGCAAAATGCTGTTCCCCCAAACATCTGGTGCCTTGGCACTGCATCACACACCACCCCTGAACATCCCTATGCCCATTCTTTTCTTGTTACCACGTCAGGCATAAAGTCCTCTTTTTGTTAGGAAACCTCTCAGGGACACAGCTCTGCACACTGGGCAGTGTCCTACAGTGGCTTTGGGGAAATGAACGCAAAGGTTATTGGTTGTGATTGGAAAGGACAGCTAGGGTGTGCACCCTACTAAAACAATGGGGTTGCAACAACCCCATGCAGTGCTACAGCCTGGGGAAGAGTGGCTTGAGAGCTGCTCAGCAGAAAGGGACTTGGAGGTGCTGGTTGACAGCCAGCTACATATGAGCTACCAGGTATATCTGAATTTAGAAACGACCAAATTATGTTTCAAAAGCTCAAGACAGACTAAACTCAAGAACTAAGACACTCTCTTCAGCTCTTCCAGCTTCCACTGATGCAGAGAAACATTAGGTGAGTGCCAGGAGTATCCCAGACATTGGTGACCCCAGATGCTACAGGCCATAGGAATAGGAGAGGAGAACACTCCTCACAGCTAGAGTGAAAGCCCACATTGACTGCTCAGCTGATGAACCTCAAAAGACTGAAAACTCAGAGTACATCTTCAGGATTTAGCTGGTTTACTGAGTGGGGTGTCACCCAAGGCATGCAAGAGTCTTGATCCTAGAGTGGGAGTCTCTGCTGGCACAGGAAAAGTGAAAAGAAATCATTTCTCAGATATTTTCCTTGCAGCTCAGGAGCAGCTCTTCAGCAAAAAAACTCCTTCTGTTGGTGGGAAGGGCAGAAGAATGTAAAGGTTAATGCCCTCAGAGTTTACTTAATATATGTCTTATTAAATACTAAGAAGACTCTGGTGACAGCAACTATATTCTCAGTGAAGGAGCCTAGAAAATTATTAGCATCTAATCCAGCAACAGATCACAGGTCATTGTGGTACAAATGGGTTGGTTCCTGCAGAAGGGGACCTGTCATACTGGAATGCGAAGGAGTAACCCAGACCCAGCTCTCTGCTCCAAAATCACAGCATGGATGCAGCCATCCTGACAAACTTGAAATAAGCCAAAGGCTGCATAAGTGGAGTCACTGTTAAGACTAGTATGACAAAAAATGTACGTAAATGAATGATGCCAGGATTTAAATAATTTAAGTATATAATTTAAATTCTTTGCTGACTGACAATGTTTATTTCATTACTATGATGCTGAAATCTATATATAAGTATTTAAAATTTAGCTTTTTTGTAAAATATCCTTGGAAACCTCTTCTAAAACAACTATCAACAGTGGAATGCAAACATAAGGCATTGATTGAGGGGGGGTAGGGTCTTTTCTCATAATTATTCTTTGACTCAAAACATCTTTTTCTTTACTAAATTTGTAAGTAAAACTTACAAGTCTACCAGCTATTTCTAGAATGATAAATCAGAAAGATTAATCCAAATAACGCAGATTTGTGCAGACATTTCAGACTGGTAGAACAAGGAAGAGAAGAGGAACCTGAAGGACTATTATAAAGCCTATTCTCTCAATTCTGGTGGTACCATCCAGAAGAAGGGCAATAATCAACCATTGGGAATAGTGGTGTTTTAAAAGTACGACAGCTGTCAGCTTGGTGAATTGAGCCAGATCTACCATGAGAGAGTATTAAGTTAAATTCAGTTTTAAATGATGAATTAGCTAAGAATTATTCTAAATATTATAGTCTAGAAAAAATTTCTGTTACCTGTGTATTTCAAGAATTATCTATTGAATGAACATCTTTCGATTCTCCTCTCAGTGTCCTCATCCCGGCGGCAACAATCAATTGCTCATTCAAGTGTTAGCAGTTACAGCTGTGCATTTGACATTATTTTCCACCCAGAGTTTTCTGATCACTGCTTATGGGTTCAGGAGCACATGCGGATGGTGAGGTTGATAAACTTTCATGGCTCTGTTGTCACTGCCTGTATTTTTATATATCAGTTAGTTTAATTTCTAATTCTTTGCAAAATATGTTGTCTGCAACTGGACTAGAGGACTTTCTCCATTTTGAATGTTGCTTACCTTTTTACCTTTTTCAGTACAACACTTTAACTGAGCTCACATTTCTGTTTCCAGTGATTTTATACCTAGAGGAGATCTTTGTACTAATAACAAGGAGAGAGTCTTCTTTACAAGACAGAGGTCTCAACACAGGATCACCAGAATGTTTTATCCTGGATCAAATATAAAAGATCCAATTAAGCTTTGCAATGACTCTTGTTTCCACACTTCACTAGTTTCTACACATGCTGGGGATTTCCACTCAATTTTAAGAGCCATCTGGTTTTTGTATCTTCTGCTTAGGGCATGACCAGCTACTTTCATTTTTTCCATAATGTAAGTGGGCTAATATCCATGTATCCCTACCACACTTTAAAGTTAATTTCCAGCCTACAATACGTGTCTAGGTTTTCCTGTGCATACTGTATTTGGCAACAACCTTTTTTTTCCCCAACAGTTTTTATTTTATTTTCTTTTTTTCTAGCAAATGCAGCTCTTGTAAAAGTTGGTGGACTGACTGCTCTGGCAGATTAAACCTGGTTTATCTGTACGAGAGAAATAGCAAAAGGATATGGCAAAGTAATCTTCCTTTAGTGTTCCTATTATCATATATTAATCTTGAGCAGTAAAGACATTCTTCAGGACTGAAGGCAAAAGCTCCTGTAATAGTTCAGCTAGCACAGATTTCCTGCAGTGGGGATGGTTAAGTATAGTAAGCCTTTGCTTATAACCATTTATGTAATAATTTGCACAGACACAGGAAGGTTGTCAGATGCTAATGCTAACTTCTGGCCATTAAATCTACACATGGTGCCCACTGCTAAATGTTCTTTCACTGATTTTAGAAAGATCAGGACAATCAGTATCGCCCAGAGAATTTACAAAGCTTTACAACTTGACATTATTAATACTATTTTAAATATGCCTCAGATTTAAAGTGGAGATTAAGGACTGTTATGCTTAGGAGACAAAGTTCCTCATATAGTCAGAGGGAGACTGTTGAGAAGGTTATGAAAGCACCTGAAATAGAGACCTACTGATGGAGCAACTGACCACAACCTGAGATATAACAATAAGAGGTTTAGAGGTAAATTACTTCTTCTCCCGTGTTAAGTGTATCAAACTGATTGCCACAATTTCCCCTAGATCATCATGAGTCTGGTTTGTTTGGGTGAGTTTTTTCTTCCCTTTACTACATGAAAAATGTCTGGTCTGGGCATACTTCACTTCATTGATGCTGAATAGCTTTGGGCAGTGAGGGCACTTCTATGTATATAACAATTACATGACGAGGCTGATAGGCAATAGAAAGAAAATAGATATTATTTTATAGAATGACTGTTTTTAATATAAATTATAAGTTCTTTTCTGAACAGTATAATTAACAAAACACATTTGTATCATTATCTCTCACCCAGGTCCCCAGCCTCTCAGCACCACCAGGCAATATAAAGCAGTGTATAATACATATATGTGTGCTGGCTAGGGAGCCATCCAATTGCTTTCAACAAAGCAAGTCTGACTTCAGTCTGACTTTTCCATCAGTCAGGAACTGATCTGAGTCTTTGTCTTCTACTCAGCCACTTATTTCTACGGAATTTGTTGCAAGTTGTCATTGAGAAGTCTTCTGTTATTTCTAATTTGGCTTAAAATGTCCAAAAAGATCCATATGAAAAGACAATGCAATAAATACATATATATTTGTAATTTATGTTATAACAATATTGCTAAATAATACAGATTTATTATTTATAATAAATAAGCCTTTATTTATAGCTAGATATTATATCTATAAACAGATAAGTAAAAACAGATAATGTGATCTCATCATTCCATTTTGTTAGAAACAGTCCATGGGCCCTGGCCATGGATGGATGCTCCCTCTTTCCCTCTCCTCTCTGCTACCTTGAATTTCCAGGATAAGGGTTTTAGAAATAATTCCTCCTTTATTTGTCTCAATGGCATTGGAAAACAGAATAATTTCAAAAAAAGGGGCAGTTCAGATCTCCTCAGCCCTGAAGCAACATTCATGCTTTTCTCCTTACAGACAGGTAGAAAACTAAATCCCCGTTGAGAGCAGGAGAGAGAAACTTCTGCTGCTTTCCCCATCATCGTGGAGTTATACCCCGTGGTTAGCCAACACCTCTCGTCAGGGATCAGGGAGGAACAAGAGAGCTACAGACGAAAGCCAGTGCCAATGTACAAATGGATCATTTGTACCAAACTATTTCAGGATAGGTCATTTTTTCCACGAGTAGCTATCAAACAGCCAAAACTTAAATAATCTTCTGTCCTATCCAATAGCTAACATATCATTGGATATCTAATATCAGTCAGCAGTGGTCAGATAAAGAATACCTTGAGAGGGTACAATACTGCTGACAGTCTGGTGACAAGTCTATTCCTTCACCCTGTATGCCCACCTCTCAAAGGCAGCATGTTTTCCATGAGCAGGTGTAAAGTAAAAAATCAATCCTTCTTAAGTTAGGAGTCCAATTTCACTAATAAAGTGAATAAATATAAAATAATTAAATAAACTAGAAATGCACTCAAGAAGAACTGGTCTAAGCTGCAGCTTTGTACAAGTAATTTCAAGTGATAAACTGCTATCCAAAATATTGACTGGATGTTTAGCCAAGCTGTTATCCAGTACAGCTGTGTGCCAGGAGGCAGCAGCAGCCTCCTGAACATGTTGCTGTCCTCAGTCTTGCAGTTTGCACTGAAGGAAAGTGGCCACGAAACTATCAGAGATATGAGGTCTTGCAAAGTAGACAGTGGAAAGAGACACTTCATGAAAGGTAAAAGAAACTTACACCAGAATTATCTTGGTCTGTGGGAAGAAAGAGAAGCTTTCTTATGAGTTGAAGCAAAAAAGCAGACTTGAGTGCTCCTGTTGTCAGGCAAATTAAGCAATTTTTGTATCTCTTTTACAATTGTAAGCTAGTTTTATATCAGCAACTAAGCAGTATATAGGAAAAAATGTTTAAAAAAAATCCTAATCTGAAAGCTTCTCATCTTCCTAAGAGAATACCCATGGACACATACAAAGACATTCCTGCAGAGTGCATGCATGTGGTAGGGATAATGAAAGAAAAAAATTAATCTTGATACAAATCAAACTTTCTATATTTTTTTAAAACAAAGAGATTTAGGATAATCATAAACCCAAATCTGTACCCTCAGTTGATTTCGACAGCTTGAGGCGAGTTCATTAAAACAATGTATCTCCAGTCTTTCAACAGAGACAGGTTCTCTGTAGGACAGTGCTTTTGCTGATCTGGGAAGAGCTTCTTGCTGAGCTCCTGCTGGTTTATTCAAGACTGGCGCTGGGCTCCTGTTACTCCTCTCCTGCTGCAAGTTAAACTGGTTTCAGCTAGTCAGTGCTGCCTGACAGATCTAAATAAGGCAATGCCGAGCACACAGACCACACCTGATACAGAATATGATTACCATGGGAAACATTCCAAATTCGAAACAGACAGGAATTTTAACCTTGGAGCCAAGGCAGTTCTAATAAGGGGGGAAATTTCCTTCTGAATTTCATTTGCAAAGTAACATTAATAAGAAAAGAAGTAACTTGTACATACTTTTCTTGTCTTCTCATAAGTATGGTTAAATGTAAGGAAGATTCAAACCTCAGATTATCTAAATCAAAGACCCATATTTTCACCAGAAAACCAAATGATACAAATACATACACATAGTAATGAGAAAATGTAAAGTCTGAACATATGTGTAACATTTTACTTTGGAAATTTAGGTATCTGGGTTCAGATAGAATTATATTCATGTTGCATTTTTAAGCAGGGAGGACTTGCTCAAAAGAAATGTGTGTTTTTCCCAGTTCCACTCTTTGGTCTGAGATAATGTTTTGTTTCTCCACACAATTTCATCTTGTTTCATTCATTGTAGCTGTGAAATATCATTTTCATTACTTCGAACTCTATTGATTGTCTATTAGTGCTCAGGACTTGATGTGAGAAAAGAAGTTGAATTCAAAAGTATTTCTCTATCATTTACATTTACAGTTCCAGAGTCTCTTACATCCCAGACATATGTCTCACACTACAACTCTTGGATATTTAAAATGGGTAGTGCCTCCTATTAACACTTCTGTCTCTGATTTTCAATACTATACAATTTCACACAAAACCTGGAAAACATTTTCTCCCAAATCTCGGAAATACATATATGTTCGTATAAAAAATCAGATGCTCACAGCATATCCCTTTCAGTAGAAATGTTGTCCTATTAAGCATTAAGAAAAATGCTTGGGAAGATCTAGTCATAGATATAAGTTCTTTTTCCATTTGCTACTACTTCTTCACAGTAACTGGAAAATCACAGTTATCCCCATCTTTGAATGACTCTCAGGTTTGTAGAGTAACATGCTAAAAATAAGACTGATATTTTTGCTATTGCTGATCAGAAATTCATGTTATTTCTATGATAATGTGAGTGTGATGGTACAAATACAAGGAAATTTGGGAAGCACGACCGTTTTCTTCAAATATTGCTATTTTTATATACAAATACAAACTCTTTAGAACAACTGTATGTTACAAGGAATTCTGAACTCAGAAAACGCATTTTAAAAGTCCCATGCATCAGGATTATTACATGATTTCACATGATTTTCATCTTTTCACAGCCCAAGAAATGTGTTTCAACAAGTGAATTAATATAACTTGTGAAACAAGCAAAAAACCTTCTTCAAGTTCTACAAAACACTTTCCTACATCTTAATATATTAATCAAGGATGCAGGATGCACTCATATAAGGTACTTTATTTACTTTGATCCTATATTTACCATGACTAATCACTCATAAAACCTACTGATACAATAATAAAACCATGCAGGAAGGTCTGTACCTAGAACATATACACTGATTTTGCTTCTCACTTCCATTCAAGATAATGGAATGAGCAGCAAAGCAGTATGAAAAAGACAGGCTGCTCTGTGTAGGGAGAGTAATTTATTAAAAGCCAAATGTCTTGACTCAGAATCAGTGCTCACTAATTCATTCATAGTGTTAGGCTCCCAGCAGAGCAAGTCCTTTAGGAGTGCCATGCTTTGTAGGAAGCACTACTGGGATAAGTCTGAAACAGAACTTTTTCTGTAACATAACAGTATTTTCTGTCCATCTATCAATGTCTTTCTGTTTTTGCCTTTGTTTTTTGGTGACTAATTAGACTTCTGGGTTTTTACTTCTAAAAAAAAGTGAAAAGTGTGCTTTTTTTTTCTTTTAATCTTTAAGAAAACAAAAACTATCAAGCCTTGCAACTATGAGATCTATTTTCCACCAAAAATAGTTGCAAGACTTGGTGAATGCTAGTGGTTTGTGTAATCTCATTTTAACATTTCATTTGAAAAAAAATCTTTCCAGTGAGAAATTATGCTGGACAACCTTACTGAGTCATTTAAAGGGAAATAAAAATAACAAATTGTGAAAGCTTCTGTATTTTAGGGACAGGTTAATTTCAAAGCCTAATAAGAATATCTAGGAGGAAAACACTACTGTTTCTCTTTTAATCAGTTTTGCAGACATATTAACTTATTTTAAGTGGAGCTTAAGCACCATGTCTCCAAACTCAGTTTAACCTCTGTCTAGAGATGAATGCAAAGTGATTTTCCCCCTCAGGTTAACAGTTCATATGGCAGAGTTTCTTTATACCTTTCTATTTAGTTTAATCTGTTTAGGGTCATGGCTCCTGACCTTTACTTTGAGTTCTGAGTTCAGATGAAGCCCAAACATTGAGACTGATCTCTCTTGCAGCTGTCCTGCATCACCTGGTACTACATGCAGAAAACAAAGCAAGCAAAGAGACAGTCTAGAAGTTTAAACACTGTGTATCACCCTTCCTGCTTTTCCACATAAAGTGCTTAAGAAGCAGTCTCTTCTTTTCCTAGCTGTTTCTTAGGCATGAATATTAATGACAAATGGTGACAGCAATAGGAGGCAGTGAAAGGGGTGCATGGGTGTGGGACAAAGACATGATGACAATGCTTGGTTTTTTTGGAGAGCCTAGGAAAAAAAGTCAGCTTAACAACTAAATGTTCTTGCTTCATATGTTCACATTCCAGCAAAATTGAAACAAAACACTCTTATCTTGAAAGAGAAACTATCAAAACACATGTTTGCATCCACAGTAAAACAAAAATAATCAAAATGGAAGAAGTTATACCGTTCTCAGTTTCTGTCTATGCAAACTCCTAAGAGTTACAGAAAGTACACACTTGAAATGTAGTTGAAACTGAGAAAGGCTTTTCTTTGGTAGGCAGCTTTGACTATTTGCCAGTCACTCAGTCAGCAGAAATCAGCAACCCAGAAGGAGGTACTTCATCCCAGTGGGTACCATCCTCAATGACTGGCAGCACATTTCTTCATCTGTGTGTACACATTGTTTCAAATGGATGCACTGTTTCCTAAGGGTTTTTTTTTTTTTCCAGAGGGAAATTTTCATCTGTCACATGCGTTTTTCATTCATGGTTGATTTCTGCTTCTGCGAATTACATGCAAACTGTGGCAAAGATAGCCATTAGAAATGTGAAAAATCATGCAGAGCTGTTAAATGATTTTAGAAACGTCTGTGGTATATAGTGACATTTTATAGAATTGCACCTTCTTTTCACTAAACATGCCTGACAACCCCGTACAGTTAGTTTGCTAAGTCACAAAGGTATAACACAAGCAAGNACTATTAAATGATTTTAGAAACATCTGTGGTGACATTAGAAACATCTATATAGTGACATTTTATAGAACTGCACCTTCTTTTCACTAAATATGCCTGACAATCCCGTACAGTTAGTTTGCTAACTCACAAAGGTATAACACAAGCAAGTACCTCATGTACGTCCAGCTTTTGAGGCACCACTGTTAAAATGCCTGAAAATGTCTGTCTAGCTCTAGATGAAAGATCCTAAGAAGCAGAAAAAAACCTCTAACAGAGACACAGCGTACAGTTTCCACAAGAAGCCTGTGAGAGAATGGAGCCATTTGTAACCAAGGCCCAGGTAACAAAATGGTGGATGTGAACTCAGAGCTGCCTCATATCATTCTCAGGATGTTGGAACAGGAAGCTAACTGAGCATGGGTTACTCTTTGAGAAGATACTGGGGATGCTTCTCTTGTTACACCTTTTATCCTGTAACATAGAAGCCTGAGGCCTCCACCAACTCTCTTTTCCAACGGCAGCATCGCCTCCAGCTCCTGGGACAGACGTGCATAAAATTCTCCTGCTCCACGGGTCAAGTTTTTGGCCACAAGGCTGATACCATGTGGCATCAGTACCCATTCAGTGGGTATGGTCTCTGTCAGATGGCAGGGACAGCTGGGATCTATCCAGGTCACCCCTGAATCACGGTGGAGCATGGGTATGGATAGGTGCCAAGCCTTAGAGAGTCTGCAGGGGGGTCAGGAAAGACCATCAACAAAAGGCATGGTAACCTCAAATGGGAGCTCTATGGACCACCCACCTGGGTTTCATTTCCTAAATTCTTCCCTCAGCCTCTCTCTCACCAAAGCAGTCTCTCCCTACCTTTTTTCCCCACTTTGCCTGACAAAACTTAACCATAAATCTGCTTGTGCAAACTTGAAGCAGCTGGTTCTTTTATTTTAATATTTATTCATTTATTTTAGGGTACTCAAAATTATGTGAGAATGTGGCGTTGTTCCTTTGGAGACACTCAGATGTTTGCAGTAAATCTCCGAGCCGGGATCTCATCTCAAGGGTCCTCTCTGCTGAAGCACAGTGTGGACCCTTAAGCTTTAATTAATGATCCTGATGCTCCACAGTGTATAAAGGTGATTATAGTTCTATAAATTCCATCATACCTGCCTAGAAATTTGCCCAGATCACTTGACATCTTATTTCCATTATCTGCTTTGCCTCTCAAGGTGTTTAGTAGTATTGCATAAAGAACTTTCCTTTTTAAACATTTAATGCCTCAACCCTGGATGTGTCCAAGGCCAAGTTGGATAGAACTCGGAGAAACCTGATTTAGTAGGTGGCGTTCCTGCCCATGGAACTAGATTATCTTTAAAGTCCCTTCCAACACAAACCATCTGTGATTTTATGATTACCCTACCCATGCCAACTGCAAAGGAAGAAAAAGTATATTCACTCTTTCTTTTTCATATTCAAAAGAATGAAAAAACTGAAAGGAAATTTAAAGAAATCAACATATATTTCTGATGTTTAAGGAAGTAAAGTTTAGAGGAAAATCAGTTCTTCCCACTCAGGAATCCGTCTGTCAACGGGGAACCATAGCAATTAGATTACTTAAAAAAACCCTACTAAAACGAGCAATAGATAGAAACAGTGGACTATTTACTACACTTTTTAGTAACATTTTGTACTATCTTTTTCCCCCTCAATATACATATATTTAATTAACCTATATTGGTTATTAATTAACAGCAGCTTGATTGGTAGTGCTAGCTAACAAAAACATATTTACTTTGCCAGTTAACAGATTCTCTCAGAGTTTGAATATCTGGAACGAGTCATGTGTTCCTTTAACATGGGCTTTAATTCTAGTATTTTATTTGATCCTTTTACTGAAATAAGAGTCTAGCAGTCTTTCTTAAGACATAATGTTGTCTTTAACTACAACACAGTGCAAAAATTTCTAAGTGGAAAGTTAAGGAGGTTGTCTTGGTTTGATTATCTTGTCCGTACTCAAATCAATGAGACCATCAGGGGAGGGAGGCCAACCTGAATGCAGATCCCCGAGACAACCTTCCCATTGCAAAAGTCAGTCCTTCAGTAAAGATTAACCCCTGTTATCATGTTCAGCTATTATTATGTATTTCATATTTATGAAGATGTTTAATGAAGTGATGCTACAACTGAAAAAAGTATATGTAGAAAAATGTAATATGGCTTTCAAAATATTATAGTAATTTCATCAATTTAATTTATTATCTTTTACATAGTACTGGGAACATTTTCTATAGTTCTGGCAGGTATGAAAAAAAGTGCATTTTTAAAAATCTATCAGTAGAAATTGCAAATATGAAAGACCAACCTTTTTACTCTATTTACAGGAGCATTATGAATAAATATTATGGACATCAGTGAAACAAGTCTGCATTTATGTTGAGCGACCTGAGATCAGGATTCAATAATGTGTTTATTACTGATGATTCCACGTTGGTGCGTATATTTACAAAGTCCATATATTTTGTAACATTATCCTGTTTACAAAATACTATGAGATATAACAATAATAATTTGAAATGTTTAATCTTATTGCAGTGGCACTACAGAGTGGATTATTATTATGGGGTTTACTATAAAGAATCCGTACGAGAAGGAATCTGGTATGAATGAACATATGTGAGGGAATTCCAGGGCTAGTTTTTGTCACCTTTTCTCTCAAGAGCTGTTCAAGAAGCAGTAAGCATGATTAATATAGTCTGGACTGTGAGGGATTGTTTAGACATGCACAGACCTAGAACTCTCCCAAGGCAACTAATGGTGGAAAGAGCATCTTTAACCTTCCAGCTAACCCATACAAACAGTGGTGAAAGGAAGATTCATATGACATAATCTTGCTCTGATCCACTGCATGAATATTTTGATCAATGCCAGGACAACAGCTATCACTAGGTCAGGTTGGAAACCTGTTGGAGCTCCCCATGAAATCTGTAAGCCATCACTGATTAATTCAGGATTTTGGGCATTTTTTCAGAAAACAAATTTTACATTTTTTCATTTCTGTCTCATTATTCATTCAGCTGAGGTCTTGGATAGACAAATCCTGCTGCTGAGGAAGAACCAAGGATTTCAGAGTAACTGACTTCAAATATTTCAGAGTAATTGAATTCACCCAGTGAAAATCTTTTAGATTAGATGAGACTGTAAGAGTAATAGAGCTCTTTTGGGCTTCTTCCCCCTTCCTGCCAAGTGTAATATTTTTAACTTAACAAAATTCAAAGGTATTGGTTGTACTGTGCAGGCCAATGCATAAATCCTTTTGTTCAGTTTTTCTACTTTTATATATTAAAAGTGCACAAACAGATTATCTGAGGCTGATCTTAGCCTCTGGGCTTCCCTTTGAGCCCAAAGAGCACAGCTGCAGAAACTATAATTCCTTCAGATTAAAAAAAAAAAAAGGGTTCAACATTCCTTTAATTGAGCTTTTGGAGCAAAAATCTGGTTTCAGATGAAGTAATGATAGTTTTCCCTATATGGCTGAGTTCACAAGCAGAGAGACTAGACAAAACTGTTTTCCTTTTGTACCAAATATGAAATTTGTGTATGGGCTCAAAGCAGTTTCAGCCTACCTGATGCTCCCATTCTGTTTAGTGCCTGCTAATGACTGATAAGGGAGTAAAACTAGGTACAATTCACTTTTGATGTCAGAGACACAAAGCACCTGCTTTCCTTTTCTTCTTAATCAAGTCTCTCTCTTCTTCTTTGGGAAGAACCTTTACATTTTTTTTCAAATACTTCTGAAGAGAGCAGGAAGATAAATACAGGCTACAACACATAGTGGTAGATAGTATTCAGGCTTTTTATATTTTTCTTTTCTGTTAGGGAAGAAATTAACCATTGAATCAGATACTTCTCTTGCATTTGTCTATTGCAGTCTGGATATATATGTCATATATAAAATCTCAATTCCTACACACTATGGAGATTTAAGACCAGCAATGCATTATTTATCTGTAGTACTATGCCTTTTAACAGCAAATATGCTACCTAAGTGTGAATTCTGTAGTTTTCATTTAGATGCACAGAAATATTCCCGTATTTCTTTGTGCATTTTTTAGTGATTCTGTTACTCTGCACACAAACACTCCTGTCATCTGACATTCACTTCCCCAGATGCACATTCAGATGACTGATAACTTATATTCTTATACTGTATATCTGAATCTTAACCAGTTTATCAGGAAAAAATGTGCTTTGGGCAGTGACTCTTTCAGCTGTCTATTCCACACAGGAGCTTAACAGCTTTTCCAGTTATCTTGAGAGATGGGCAGATAGCATTACCTTCAGAGTTTTCTACAGTTTCACCTAATTTGCTGCACAGAAAATATGGCTCTTCAATAGCAACCTTGAAAAGAGCTTTTAGGAAAAAAGAAAGATTTTAGATCATTTTTTCTCCATGTGATACTATAGTGATAAAACAGTTTACATAGAGTTACTTCTCCACTTTAAGTTTCCCTGTCTGAACACTTCCTAACTGCAGTGATTTTCTGGATGGCATTAGACCCATCCTGGTTCAAATATAATCAAATGCCAAAGTATATTAGGCAGAGGGCACCTGTAGAAAAGCAGATGGGAAAATCCAAGTCACAATGAATTTTTTTCATGCAAATCCCTAAATAATATCCAGCTGTGTGGGAAGTTCTTAAAGGTTTGTGATTAAGAACAATTAAGCATGGAAATGAATGTGTTAATTACATCATAAAAATGTATTTGTGCTTGCTGAAACTCTGCACTCAAAAGCATACAACTTTCTGTAACTAACAAAATGCGCAGTTTTGGTTTGGTAGCTGAAAAAAAACCCCATTAGTATTGTCAAGCTTAATTCTGTTGTAAACTGTGAGAAAAAATGTGTACCTTATGTATACGGTATCACTGCAAATCAGTATACACTGGTTTTATTGAGAGCTGGACTCAGAATGGCATGGCCAGAGATGGAAAGATGACTGAATGCATACATTCGATATGGCAATGAGACAAAGGGAAGGTTTCTGCTGATACCCTCCCTGACATCATATTCTGATTATAAAATGAATGATTATTCCTCAGGGCAGTTTAAAACAGACTTCAAGAAAGCCAAACACATTTTTAATAAGGAAAAGCTAATTCCTAAGCAACTAAATGACAGCAAATTATAAATAATTGAATGAATAGTTGAATAAATGCAGTGTGAGTGATTATCCCAATTTTTTTTTTCCCACCCTTGGTTATGTGACTACAGTACAGGTTATATGCTAGCTTTCAGAAACATTAGCAAATTTGCTTCTTTTTTTTTCAGCCATCCATTCTTCATACTAAGCAAAATATAAAAAGCATCATTAAGTGTAGCCTGCTGCCTCAGGACAACAGCCACCCACACAAGCAATTTCAGTTAAAAGAAAGGGTAACAATTTCTGTCATTTTCTATATGATTTTTCAGAGTCCCCTTAACAGAGAACTCCATACTATTGTTATCTCCAAGAATTTAAATGTTTGGAGATATGCTTCTACTGCTCCACAGATCTGTAGGATGAAAACCATGTTGGCCATAAATTTGGAACATATGGAAGAAGACACTGCAGGCCTTTCAGGAAAGCACTGTGGATGACAGGAGGAAGGCAGGACACCAGCATGGCTGAGTGAGGACTTCCCAATCAAACTGAACCACAAGAGGGAAATACACAGGTAGTGGAAGAAACGTTATGCTTTCCAGGAAGAATATAGGGATACTTCTCTGGAGTATATGATGGGATCAGGAAAGCTAAGGCAGTCACATAAGGATGTGAAGAATAATAAAAAGGGCTTGTACAGGTACATTACTCAGAAAAAGAAGACAAAAGAAATTGTACCCATCTCTGATAAATGAGACAAAGGTCTTGAGGGAACCAGCAGTTAAGTCCTGTTGAGAGGGACATTATATAAATCCACATACATTTATAATTTAAATAATGAGGGTACCTGAAAAGTGAAAATAAGAAACATTGTACATAGACATGAGCAAATTTTCTGACCAATATGCAATTCGACATTAATCAACTAAGGTAAAATACCAGTGTTCATAATTCCAGAATTCATGTATTTTGTACATTAGGCTTCACCTTCTCCTTCTCTTGTAAGAGAATACTATAAACAGTGGGACTTAGATCTTGTAGATAATTCAAGTATTTGATAGATGATAAATATCCAGAGCCCCAAGTTTGTTAATGGGAAGTAATGAATTCTTTTGGTCCTAATAAAAAGACTGTGCTTGAAATCTCAAGTGATGATGTTTTCTTATTTTTCCTTCTGTCTTGAAACACCACCTTTTAGATACTCCAAGAAAATTCTCCTTTCTCTTTTCCCTATAAAAATATTTTCTCCAAATTTCTATGGAAGACCAGACTTTGCTGACAAAGCTAGTATGACTCTTCTTTTATCAACCTGCAGAATCCTTATCCAAACCTCAGCTCATATACTGATAGGTATGGGTGAAAGCTGCAACTTATACGTGGCTTTTCCAATAATTACCCTCTTCCGCTTTCCTTACTGGTTCTGAACACAAGGTTTCCAGATTACATTTTAGCTATTCTTTTCTTTGCTAACGACTAAAAATGTCTATACTTTTTGAGTATCCTGTAGGCTGGAAATGATGCCAGGACCTCAGCACTGCAAGAAACCATGGCAGTTACAACAGAAATGTAGCAGATCTGCAACTTGATCTGCAGATCTGCAGCTCAGATCTACTTCACCACTAAACATGGCCAAAAAATTCTGACAAAGAATATTTATTCTCTCATATAGTCATAATTCCTTAGCATGGTCCATAGAATATAACCATAACCTTGAAAATTGCAAGAGACATGGAAAATGAAACAGTCAATTAAAGTAATAGTATACTAAATCTAGAATCATTATGTCAAAAATATAATAGCTGAAAAATGAATAACACAGTTCTGGCACAAATCTTTGGATGATATTTTTGTTGCTGCTAAATGTATGATATCTTCAGTATTCATTCACACTTTTGAGTACTTACTTAACTATGCCATGCATTACCTAAGAACAAATGGCATAACACTGGTTGAAACAGTAGATTGGTTATCAGACACATTTGATCACATTTGGTGGCCCAAAGGACTGTTGCAGTAATAAAAGTTGTGCCTTTAGCCACCAAAGAACAGGCTCTATAGTGACAAAATATTTTTACAGTGTCTAACCTTTTTTTTCACTGACCGAATGTATGTTAGTCCTGTAATATTTATTCCACTGAGAATTAAAAAATTGAAACTCAGTAAAGAAATAAATCTGATAAAACCACTTCATTATTATGTTTATTTATAGTCTAAATATACCTTGCATTTTAAAACTTGTTAAAGTTCTCATTTTTTTACATGGTTTTACAGAGTGTTGCTTTTTAAATCTCTAGACATTCTTTGACTTCAGTGTCTCAAAACAACATTTAGATCAATGAGTGTAGATGAATCCTAGAATAAAGCCAAATAACCTGCCATTATTGAAGACAATGCTGATATTGTCTGCAATTCTGAGAGAGAAGTCTTATCCCAAATCAGGGATGCATGGATATCAGCAGCATGAGCACATATATACTCCACAGCATATATTCTAATACTTTGAAGTACTTATTCCCTCAGAAGTCACCCCATTTATTTCAAAAGAAATCACAGAAAATAAAATAGTGATCACAATCAAAGTATATTATCATCCATATTTTACTGATAAATGATAGACTGATCTCGGTGTTAAAATTATACTTAGGACATTTATGCATTGATCCTTGATGCATTTTTTAAGAGCATTTAATAATACCTGTATAATAAGGCTGTAAGAAGAAAATTATCATGCTTCACACTTAAGCTCAGTGCAGCCAAAAATCCTGTATGACAAAGTCTAAATTCTTACTGAATTCTTTTCACACTCCTTATTTCTCCCAAGTTACAGTGACATTTACTCAAATTATTTTCTTCACTTGTGATCTATTATTGATTCATAGCCTTTTGCATATGTGACAAAATGGTAGCTGTGAATTAGGCTGTAGAAAGCAAAAGTGGGTTTCCTAGACCTGAGCAAAATTTGTGTTCAACCAAAAGTTATTGGTTGACCAAAACAGTTGCCAAATGCTTGCTGAATAAGGGGGGGAAATGGTAGGAAAGTCATGAGTCAAAGCTAAGGAAAAAAAGGTGAAAAATTTTAATATTTCACTTCAATATTTTTTAAAAAAACATCTTTCCATTGTCTCTGGGTTTAAATGGCTCATTCTTTCAACACTGACTAGGCTTCATTATAAGTCCATTAAAAGCATAATATGAAGTAACATTTTTCATTTTGAAATGCATTGAGGTGATTCTTTCTGAATTTTGTATTTTAGCAGTGATACCAAAAATGCTTTCACTTCAGAGTGGCCTCAAAACTATCTGTTTCTTTTTTATCATTTTGGTCAGTGGCTCAAAGGACCGCTTTACACAACTCTGACAGCAACAGGTTAGTTTTGATGAGAATTTCTTTGTTTGTAGTTAGCAAAGAAATTTATTTATCTGGGTTACACTTGAAAAAAAATTATAATTTCTGGATAAAAAACTTTTGCTTACAATAAAACAAGGTAATTGTTTATGTGGTTTTATACTGTATTCTATGTAAGATATGTATGGTTGCAGAAGTAACTTATCTTCACTGTCTTCTGGGCCTGGCAGTTGCTATAGAGTGGAAGTTAATTCTTCAGTTTTAAAAAGAGGACTGTCTTTGAAATAACGTTAATGCCTCCTTAGTGTGATTATGATAGTATTTGCAAAGTTTGAGAGCCACCAAACTCTGGTTTGTTGTAGTGGCTTCTAAGGGGTGCAACTGCTGACAGAGGAAATGCATTAATGATTGGTGAGTGTGCATTGGTGTTTGTATCTTCTCCCTCTAGTCCCCACCACTGACTGTTCAATAGTGACAAAGTCACGAAGACACAGAGGCCTCTTGTGTCTGCCATCAGTAGCATTGTGTCTGGGAAATAATGCAGGAGAAACAAGGAAGGATTCATATGAAACATGGCCCAGGTTTTGCTCTCCTTCCCCAGGCTTCCAAAAAATTTTTCAGTTTAGGCAAGTAATAATGGAAAATAAAAACTTGCATTTGCTTGGACTGATCTGAAACTAAACAAATCTTAGCAATAAAATGTTCATGGAGGCAGTAATTTCCATTATATAATTGGGAGGAAAAATTGTTTAGAGAACACTTTCAGAAATAAGCAACGAGAATTCACCATAAAAGTGTAAATATTGCTAAACTGCAGTCGTCAGTGAAAAATTACTTTTTATTTTTCAATTAAGTCAAATGAAAGAGCATATTCATCTGTATGAACTAAACTTCAGTAAAAAAAAAGTAAAAGGGTTTTTGTTAGTAGAAAAAAAATTGGTGCAACTTACACTTCACGTTGCTTCTGAGATTTTATCACTAATCCTGTGATATTCAGTACTGGTCTGTAAAGTTTCTTGACCTTTAAACCAAACACAAAATTTCTGCGGGCTTAGTTTTTGGGTTTGAGCACCTGTGGACTGCCATGCTAACTTATTAGCTGTCCACAGCATCAGAGCAATACAGTCACTTCCCATTGCACAAAACTCTTTATAAATCTTCTTCCATATGCTATTCTAAACTGAGACCCTAGACTCCAGCATCTCATCCATACATAACTTACTTAATTCCACATCCTTTAAGAACCAGGATGTCACCTGTTTTACTCGTATAGAAAAGTAGATTGTCCTTTAGCTTTTGTTGCAGCCATTGATGGCTTTCAAATTTACCGTAGTCCTGCAATATATGGATAGTATTTAGTTTAGAAGGAATATTTTCAGTCATCACTTTCCATTCAAATGTGAAACAGTGGGGCTGGAAGCCTTTGAATGAATATCATTTGACATGTTCTGCTTCATTTTTTATAAGTAGTTTGCAATTTTCTCATGCACATTAGTCATTCAAAATTGCTGCCTATTTTGTGCAAATGCTTTGTAGTCTTTCAATTGTACTCCAGCAGATCCTTCCAAACATATAAAATCGGAGCCACTCTAAATATTTCTGACTGGAGACAGTGCTCACACAACATTATTTTTGCTCTTCAGCTTTTGACCACAGCTTTTAGAACCCAGATTTCCCTTGACAGAGGTGCATTACACAAAACCAAAATTAGTTTTCCATTAATATCTCCTAAAATTCAATATTTCTGTAAAAACCATGATCAATAATTTCATTCACTAGAATATCCACACCCATTAAACACAGAAGGAGGAAAAGCAAGAGGAGTAAACTACTGTGAACATATAGGCTTCTTCTGTAGATAAGAATAGGGGTCCTGACTCAGCAGACCTTCTGGAGGAAACTTTAAGTGCTTAATTAATCCCATGGAGGCCTTTTAAGCATATTTAGGTGCTTAAAGAAAAATTTGGAATATTTTGAAGTTTTAACATACACAGAAAAATGCCACACACCACAAAAAAACCTAAAGTCATTATGGTAGAATTAAAAGAATGAAGAATTATCATAATTTAGTGTACCATCACAGAAATACAGTGGGGTTTTTTCTAATTGTTGTTAAGATATTAACCTATTGAGTGAAAAAATTAATCCCACCTAGATTTAGCTAACTACAAGTTGCTGCCTAGACTAAACTCACCATCTTATCCTCTGTGAAGTCAGTGGAGTGAACTCAGCAACACAATACCTGGAGAACACCATTCACAGTGGACCCAAGTTTACATGACCAGCTTCTATTCCAGGCCCAACGTGAAATCAGACTGTGAACTTGGGAGAGGTGGGTCAAAACATCATGGACAATTTTCTAATGTTCTTGCTTAATAAACTTCTGTTGGGCAACAAAATCCTTTGTGCTACAATGTTTTGAAACAATCTGCACAGAAAACATGCTAATGACTCCAAGCAAATATTACCAAAAAGATTAAAGATACATGAGGACTATAGTCAATGTGTTACATAATCTCAAACTGATTGGGATTTGCATATAGAATTAAAAATTTTGTGCCTCAAGTATTTTTTAAAAGTTGGAAGTTTATCCTTCCTCATACAGTCTTTGTTCAAATTCACATCTTTTTCCAAACTGAATAAATATGGCTTTGATGTCAGGCAAAATCTTTTTTGTTTTTGCTTCTAATGTGAAGAGATCCTAAAAAAACCCCATCTTGACCAGCAAGGGTGTATCATCTTGACTCACATGAATGAACAGTACAAAGCAGTAACATAATATGCCACATTTCTTTTGACATCAAAAGAAAACAGATTTCAAAGAGTATTTCCAAGAAAAATGGTGTGATTCAGAAAACAAAGAGGGAGACCAAGAGTCAAGAAGACTGAGATTAATTTTTGTTTCAACCTCTGCTTATCAGGGAACCTAGGAAAAATCACTATATCTCTGTTTTCACCTCAACCACGTAGTTCATAAGCTCTTTGGGACAGGACATGTTTTTAGCTGGTGATTGTGCACTGCCTAGCAGAAAGAGGTTTCTAGAGGAATATAAAGGTTAATAACAGCTAAAGAAAGTTCTATTCAGTGTATAAAACAGAAGTAGGCCACTGAGTATTGTTTAACTTCTAATTGCAAAAAAAAATCAATGAACATTCTAATAAATACATGCATTTAGATCAATGTAATAAATACATGCAATAAGAAACTGAGCTAAGCCTTTTTCTAATTTCTTCCAGAAGTGGAAATGAAGTCACTGACATGGACATACAGGTGAACATCTGTGCAGAGCATCCATGTATATCTTCTCTCTACTAAACTGCCTCTCTTGCTAGGAACTTTTTTTTAACCTTTTATTATTGCAGAAATTATTCCCACATTGAAAGGAATGCAAGAGATCAGGGTTACCTGGTTTGTAACCTAAGGCAACAGAAAAGGATGGTGAAGGGAACAGATTTACCACCTGTGTGGCCACTGAACCACACAATAACAATGGATCCAATAATAAGATTAGAAAGTGTAAAAACCTTCTACCTCAAGGGGTTCAACTGCTTGGCAGATCAGGACTGTTCCATAAAACATACTCACTAATGTGTTGTCCAGATAACTTTTAAACATCCCTCATAAATGTGTGTAGTGTGCACAAAATTTTCCTGTATTGTAATATTCCTGCTGGGACTGGCCAAAGATCCAAACATCCTGCTTTAGTGTCTGTACCACCTAGGAAGAAATTTATGAAATGTTTTGGTCCTGCTGCTTTCCGGTTGTTTGGGCATCAGGGAAATACTAAAACTAAGTCAGTTGGATCCTGTAAGTCTTCTTTTCCTGTTGACTCTGGCACAAAAGTACATATTTTGGAGCTGGAAAATTGAGATGTTCTCCCTGCTCACCCAAGTGGGGTAAATTTCATAACAGAGGATCAGCCAGTAAGGAAAAAAAATTATTCTTTTACTGAAAATATTGGATTAATTTTACAGTGAGTGAGATGATATGGAGTGGTCTCATCATTTTGTCATTCTATGAATCCACAAAGGAGAATGACAGGAAAGCAAGAATAGCCATGATTACTTGGAGTCCATGGACAAGGTTCTGCATTTGATCATGTGGGTAAAATAAAAATATATATCTGAAGAACTAAAATCTGAGGTTTATTTCCTCTGACTAATACATTTCATTAGCCCTGGTGTTTCTGCAGCTTGTCTGCTTTCAAATGCAACTGAAGAATAAATTGTAATTACAACATGATAAAATAAATTATTACATATACTACATAATAGAATACCATAGTTCTTAATCTGTGGAACACATACTACTCCAAAGTACTACTCACCGGCACAGGTCTAGAAGTTGTCATTGATATCAGTAATATTATTTACCACTGCCAACTTAAATGTTACTATTACACAATACATATATATTATCAAAATGTAATTCTTATAAACTGTAATTATTCCAATATTTACAGACGCTATCAAAAGTGGGAAATGTTCAGTTAGAGGCTGGTGTCCAGACAGGGAGAAGTCCAGACCGAAGAGGTAATATTTGGCAATATTGTTTTCCTTGTAAATCAAGTGAAAAATGGAGGAATGCCGGACAAGTGTTTCTTCCCAGAATGAAGATACTGGATGGAAAATTTTTTGTATGCATGCCCAAACAATACTGCTAGATTTCTTAAACCAGCCAGGCTGTCATTGATGTCCTTAAGGGGAACCTCCTGCAAGGGCTGCACGTTGAGTGTAACACAATGACCACCTTTTTATGTGCAGCCTCCTGGTCTGCAACCCCAGAGCAGCTCTCTTTTGGTCAGCATTGTGTGGTTTATCAGCAGCAATTTTTCCTCAAGAATTCAGTACTCATTTTACTCAAGAATGGAAGGAGCTGGAAAGAACTGCTCCAAGAGGAAAGTTGGCCTTCACTACTTGGGGCTCTGCCAATGACCTCATAGTTTCACCAAGAGTTTCACCACTCATTCATCACTACAGTGACATCTGTGTGCAACCACACATGAAACAATTAAGACACTTATTTTTTTCATTAAAAAACAAGGATATTTGAATTGCCTAGCCCAAGATATTAAACTCAGCTAGTTTCCACTATTCATAGATTTCGCTTTAAAAATATAAAACATAGAAAAAAACCCACTGGTGAATTAATGAAAATTTATTCAATTGGTTATTGTAAATAAATTCTGGATTTGGCTCTGGTTGTGTGTTTAAAAATATGTCTCTTCAGTGGGTAGGAGAGAGAATGCTTAACTAATGAAGCAAGAAAATCATTAAGACAAGCACACTAGTGGTGTAACTGTCATCTATCATTTGCTGAAGAATCTTTCATAGTATGATATGGATCAATATTTAAAGAAACAGAGCTAGAATTTGGCCACTTTTTGTAGCTTAGATATATACATTTCTGATAGTAACAAAAGGTTAGTACAGAACTAAAACCAGGAATTTACTTACAGCAAATTTCTGTCACATTGAGTGTGAAAGACAGAGAGATGTTATGCTCTCAGGGATCCTCACAACTCAGCTCAGCAGAGTTCTTTCTCACCTCATGTCACAACCAGCTCACTACAATGACTAACAGGAAAAAGTGAAAAAAAAAATCCTTTTTCTCCTCTGGTAAATCTATGCCTGATATTCTCTCACTTGCAGGAATACTGATATGTCAATGAGGGAGGCACACAAGGTTAGTAGTGTAGTTTGCTTTCAGGTATAATGCTGATATACAATTTATTTCAAATAAATCTATGCAAAATTTGATCTAATCTTTCATTGCTCAGAAGCTACCTTAGGCAAAGCACTAAATGATGGGGCCTTTTCTGTCTAGCGCAATGTACCTGTGTGGAGTATCAGTACAGGCTGAGGGATGGAGAGACTGTGAGCAGCCCTGCCGAGAAGCACTTGGAGGTGTTGGTGGATGAGAGGCTGGACATGACCCAGCAAGGTACACTGGCAGCCCAGGAAGCCAAACGTGCCCTGGGCTGCATCCAAAGCAGCGTGGCCAGCAGGGCGAGGGAGGGGATTCTGCCCCTCTGCTCTGCTCTGGTGAGACCCCACCTGCAGTGCTGCATCCAGCTCTGGGGACCCCAGTACAGGGAGGATAGGGACCTGTTGGAGTTTGGAAAAGAGAAGGCTTTGAGTGACGTAATTGCAGCCTTCAAGTACCCGAAGAGAGCCTACAGGAAAGATGGAGAGACTATTTACAAGAGCATATAGTGACAAGACAAACAGAAATGAATTCAAACTAAAAGACAGTAGATTCAGATTAGATGTTAGGAAGAAGTTCTTTATTGTGAGTGGAGTGAGACAGCAGAAATGTTTACCCAAACTGTGGATGTCCCATCCCTGGAAGTGTTCAAGGCCAGGTTGGATACAGCTCTGAGCAACCTGGTCTAGGGAAAGGTGTCCCTGCCCATGAAGGAGGGTTGGAACTGGATGATCTTTAAGGTCCCTTCCAAACCAAACTATTCTATGATTCCATGATTAAATGGAGTCATTTGTCAAAAGACACTAGATTTTTTAGAACATCAGCTAACTCCACTGCTAGTTCCGTAGAGGAAAAGCATCTCCTATGAACACACTCTGTGCCTAACCAAGTGGGTAGAAATTATTAGAAATAAGGTTTAATAATAATAACAACAAGAACAAAAACTTTTAGACTTGCAGATAGATCTGAAGAGGGCCTACAGGTAAACACTATTAAGAAGTTTGAAAATTGATAAAAAATTGCTGAACCAGATCTCAGCTAATATCTCAATAAATTCAGGATTCAAATAAACAGCCCTTCCATGTAACATAGTAACACATGAATAAGTGTATTCTATCAGTTGTCAACAATAAAATTTCAAGAGGAGGTAGTGATCCCATTAAAGCAAAACTCATACATATATATAATAATATATATAATAAAAGCTCTGATGAGGACCCAAACCTCTGCTCTCTCTTGATGTTACATTATAAAGGCATTCTCCAAAAAGTCAAATTTAGGAGGCTGCTTCCTTTACTTCTTGAAGGAAAGGAATTGGAGACCCCCAAGCAAATACAAGTCTTCATTCATGGAAATGAACAGGAGAAGTAATTTTGACTGGAACTACTCTCTCAGTTTCTCACTCTGGAGTTCAGATGAAGAGACCAAAGTCTTCACCCAGTAAACACACAAGGCAAGCAACCTTTCTCAAAACAAATCTGTAGTAAATATCCAATAACAAAGAGCAGGGCCACAGGCAAAACAAACAGGAGGCCCAGCCATCTGGGCATGCTAATGCTTCAGAAACTTCCTAATAGGCATGAAGTTATGAGTGGGATATAGACCACAGCACTCCAGTAGTTCTTCTAAGGTCAGCATGTTTACTGACTGGCACTTACACAGCAACATTTTCAATCACATCAGCATCAGACAAGCATCCTACATTGCCTCTTAATTGCTCAGTGCAGGGACTGTATTTGGTAACCTGTTTGACGGAGATATTTACTTACTCTTTTCGGAAAGCTTTGCTAAATAAACCTTTTTGTAACACAGATTTCCTTTAAGATTGTTTGGATATGGGGAGATAACATTTTCTGCATGCACAGCAGGAAAGGTCCACTTTGGGACCCTCATTTAAAGAGCTAATACTAATGGACTAAAACACACACATATTTAGCTTCTTCAGTCCTTTTCCTTGACTACAGTAGCACTGAATGGTCATGCTATAAACCTCGAGGTTAAAAATCAAATTATTTTCCATACATGTTTTTACTGTTTTTTCTATACTGTTCCAACCCAGCCCTAGTCAGGAAACTAAAAAATTTCAGAGAAAATGGCACTATTCTTTGTCATTTGCAAGGACCTCTCCCTGCTAGCTATAAACTGGGCAAACCTTAAATGCTTCCCGGAGCTGCTGATAAGCACCCAATACCTCTGAATGGCTTGCATGTGCAAAGCTGGGAGGGAAATCTTGTAAAAAGTCTTTCCTGTAATTCCAGACAATTCCTGTTTAAGGTCAAGCCAGAAATTCTTCACAAATAGTTTCTCTCGGGGTACAGAGGTATTTCCTTTTCAGGTTCTGGCTAGGACCCAAAGTGCAAAAGAATGAGGGAAAAAACCTAACGTTAATCAGAAAGTTAACTGAAACTTTCCTATCTCAAAAATGCCCCCACTAATACTTGCACTGCACTTTGTCAGGCGCTGGTTACAATCTGGTATCAAACTGATCACAACCAAATATGGTATCTTAACATGTTCCCTATCTCAACAACCTTATAGGTGAGGTGTCCTCTGACCTTCAGTTGCCTGTTTTTCATGTGATAGTTTTCTATCTCTGTTGATAAAGCATTTTCTTAAAAAATGAAAAATATTTTTTCACTCAATCTATATTTGCAAAAGATTGCACTGGTTGTGCAGTTGGTGTAATTTCTTACTTACCCACTAATGTGAGGGGCATCTTTGTACATTTTTCTCATGGCTCTAAAAACCAACATAAACATCAGTAGATAAAAGGGGATTTTAAAGATCTGCACTGAAAGCAGACATATTTGTTCTCACTTTGTGGCTACTTCCATTAACTTATTTTATAAACCTCTTGACATTATTTTAGCTTTTTCCAACGTGACAGTGAATGTATGTACCCTCTTCATTTTATTTACCAGAAAACAGTAATCAAAGGCAGATGGACCATCTGGATCAAATGTCAAGTTCTCTAACATGTAAGCCCAAGAAATCTGAGCTCTGAACTATACTTTGACTGTAGTTCTGGTTTGGATTTCAGGTAAATAATTTAAAATAGGAAAACTGTGCCAACATAAATCAATTTCCTGTGTTATTTTTGTGTTTAATGTAACAGCAAGTGCCTCATTCCTGAGTGACATGATGAGACCACAACATAGCAAGGGCAGAAATACCCCCCAATAAGGCTTTGGCTTGGCTTCCTGATTCCTTTCAAAATGAACCTTGCCAAAAGCCTCTTGTATGGTTAAACCAGAACACATCAGAGACCTCATCATGGGTTAAGTATTGTGATTTTCAGGTCATCTGTTTCTAGTTAGAGCAGAAGAGGAATGGAAAGTATGAATTCAAGGTAACAATCCCTGCCTCCACTTGTGTCACCAAAAATGTACTCTTATAGCCCTGAAGGTACATTAATTTAGGTGCAGTATTCTATTTCACTTCATCATTCTTTGCTGGTTTGTATAGTCAGAGGCAGTAAAAATTCTAAAGCAACATCTCTTCCCTGAAAGGGCATTGTACTGGGGCCTGTTCTCTGGATTTGGTTGTGGGGGACTGGCTCACATCCATGCTTTTAAAGTCTCCTACCTTCCAAGACAGGGTGGCCACATCCACATTATTTGCTAGCAATAGTCCATGCTCCATGATAATTTCTGAACTCTCCCTAGAACATTCCAAGGAGAGCACCAGTTGGCTTAGGGAAAAGTGGTGCTAGTAATTAAATAGTATAAAGGCTGTGATATGGTGTTTTGAATTTATTAATGTAGGTGTAGACTAAAAAGCCTTGCATCCAGCTGGATCTTTTCCTTACTGAGAAGGAGGAAATTGCAAACATAATACATTCTGAAGGCACATTTCTTCTGTCAGTCGTTGCATCATTATAGCTAAAATACATGTGACGTTCACTGGAACTGCATCCAAAAATTAAAACTTTCTTCTGTAAAAACAGTTTTCCAGCTCAATTAGTACAAACTCACATCTTGAAGTGAATGTGTGAACCTGTCCATAGTGTTGAAATCTTTAAAAGAACCAATTTTTTCATGGCCTTTTTGAGATCTCCTCTTTAAATAAACAAAAAAAAAATAGTTTTTCTGAACTTGCACCTCTGTTCCTGACTGGGAAACGAAATTCAAAGAAATATATATCAATGAAAAAGTTGCTTAAAACAAAATGGATTCAGCTAAAATTTTAGCTTGAATTTAACCTGATTTGTTATTGCTTTAGATCAGCTCCTATATTATCTGAAGGCTTTGCCAACAGTAAACGTAATGTTATCTGGTGATATACTGGAGATTGTCATGTGACCCCTTTACACTCAGCAAATAAAACAGGCTTATGTTCTGCATATTTCTAAATTACAATATGGGTTGGAAAATGACTCCCAGTTGATCATTTTAGGGGCTTCAAGAAAACACCTTTGATATAAGCAAAGCATTTAAGAAAATAAAAAATGCATTCTGATTTTGCAGTCTTCCCATTAGACAGTTTATTTAGTTCAATCTTTAGGAACAGTAGGAGAGAACTTTATGAAAAAAGATTCTGCATATTAAAATGTATTCCACGAGGTTTAATATGGCTTGGTCCTAGTCTACATGGTGGAGAGGAACTGTGTCCCTGGCCTGTTCCTTCAGAGCTGCATTGGTAGGGCACATCTGAGCTCTGGGATTTGCTTTTGCTAAATTAATTGGAAAGACAATGACACTCTTACAGGTTGTGGAAGAGAAAGCCAGAAATTAATGGGTGGCTGAGGGGAAAAGAGGGAGGAGAGAAGGAGGAATTTATCAGATTGATCTTAGACTGCTACTTTAGGATGAAACTACTCACACTATGGGAACTCTCTACTTGTCCCTACATATTAATCGGACTGCAGAGCATAACCCTTCAAATAGAGTCTACATTTTTGTTGTCCAATGTTAACCAAGATCAATCCCACTTTGTATTTAGAATGAAGATATGCACACACACAGGTGTGTGTACTTGTGTGGGTGCGTGTACAAACACATTTGCATATGCATCTTTTTTTTCTTCCTTTGGCTCCTTGAGTGTGTTTCTTCCCTTCACAGGTGCCATTTTGCACAGCAATATTATTTCCCTTTTTCCATTGGTGAAGAACTCATGTGTTCACAATTAAGAGCAATTCACAGAAAGCTGTTACAGGCACAAGCATAGTTTCCCTTACACGTAGGCCAAGAAAATATGTATATGTTTAACCACTTTTGACACCAGGGAAAAAGTGCCAGTATTCAAGACTGTTGTTCTGATATGCCTTCTTGTCATTTAGTCTGCATATCCTCTTTCCCTAGTGTATGTAAACCATAGGTCAGAACCTTTCCTGCCACATGCAGAAGTGGAAATGCCTGGGAGCAGTAATTCCACAAGTGCTATCTACTCCTTCCATCCTTCCAGGGAGATCAACCAATGCATTCTCACCTCCCATTCTGCTGAAAAACTGCAAAATCACCAGGACAAACCAGCGTATATAGTGCTTTCAGCAGCCAGGCTGTGGAGAGAAATGGAGCAAGAGAGACCATAACCATGCTCATGTTTCTGGATTTAATCCACAGTTCCAGATTGAAATTTTATGTTTGCAGTGGTCTGGCTTTTTTTTTAATAAGGGTCAAAATAACTTTGCGGGAAGCAGACACTAATCATAAGCTAAATATTTATTTGCAAAAAAAATTAAAAACATGCCTAATTAGAGATTTTTGTTAGCTCCAGAATATGCTAAAATTTATAACTGCTGCTCCACCAGTTCCCATCACATGCTAGAGCACTTAAAAAAAGCAACACTCCTACATGAAATTTCACAGTGAAGAAAAACACTGAAGTTTCCTTTAAAAAGATTTTTCTGCCTTCATATATCTGAGACATATTATTTGGAATCATTTCTGCACATCCAAAGCTCAGAATACTGCAAAGCCATTAGCAGTAGCTAAATATTACTGCAAAGGAATGGCAAACAAAACACTGAAAATATGCCAACCTTGTGTGTCAGATTTCAAATGTCAAAACTGATTTCTTTAGCTACTATTGATTTATTTTCTACTACTGCAGAAAAATCTTTAAGGTAAACATTATACAGAAAAAATGAATTTTATCTAATCTTAGGATGTTGTGTGACTATTTGCTTAAGAAAAATTATTATAATGGTACTTTTTTTTACAGTTTCAGAGGAAAAAATATAGAAGAAATTCAGGTATAATGAAAATAACAGTACATCCACTGCAACAGATAGAAGAAGTGTGGTTATCAGGCAAGGTGAACTCTGGCATTACACTGGCTGATTTTGGTTTTGGTCTTCTGCTGACTGTTCCTCACATGAGGACATGAACGTTCACAATAGCAGCCTTCAAAATGGCACACTTCCTTCTGTCTCCCATCTGCTCATCTTGTTGGAAATGCAAACAGACAATTGGACATGCACAGCCAAATATTTCTCACTAGAAAATGCTCTTTGGTCAAGGCTCACTCTCCAATACCTACCCAGAATTTATCTCTACAGATTTTTTTTTTAATTTGTAGAGAACTTAGCTTTTCATAGCATTTCTGTTCTCAACCTTTTTAATTAGAAACACAATTATATATAAAATGTAATACAAACTTTTTTGTGAGAGAAATATTTTAATAAATTAAGCATTTTGCAACTACTGAAATAACCCTGTCAATACCATTTTACCCAAGATGATTTCAATTAAAAATAATAATTAAAAAAGAAACAAATAATGACAGTAACTATTCATACTGATTTGGAATGGAAATTTTGACTTCTTGGAAATCTACCTGGGACAGGAAACACTCCTTCTTCCCAGGTGGCAATCCAGTCAGTCCTTGTGTTACCTGCTGGCCAGGTATATTGTTTCCTTACATTCAAGAGTCTTTAATATAGAAGAGAGAGTAAAATCTATGCTCCTGCTGCCATGCCTTTGACGTGCTTTATCCTGCAATTTACAAACTAAAACCATTTTTTACAAAAACTCATGGGAGGGGGGCCATCTAATGTGTATAGAAATAAGAGGAAAACATTCCCTGCACTGTAGGAAAATAAACATGTATGTATGTTTATCTTTCTCCTTGAGACAATGTAGCTGTAAATGCCTACACAAAACAAACAATAATTCTGCTTTTGTGTGAGGCATTGCAGCCACCACTTTGCCCAAGAATTAATATAATGTTTATACGTGTCCAGAGCAACTGAGAGTACTTTCTGACCACAAGGTAAATACTGCTTTTTCTTCTACTCTCTACTTTGTTCTCAATATTATTAGGTATATTGAGAAATGTGTCAAGTTGAAAGGCCAATTTACTCAGCTAATACATTCCTCAGGTCTGTGATCAGTTCAGTTTGAATGTGGACATTTTGAACACTGCCTTTAGGCCCTTCCAATTACCTGCAGATAAACTCCTATTTAATAGAGTTATTTAGTCTCACAGCCTGCTCATGACCTGTCCAAGTTAACAAGGAGCTGGTCTATGGGAAGGCTTCACATCGATGGCTCACTTATATAGTGAAGTTGCTCTCAGGATGCTCTATGAAAATCTTTACCAGGTTAAGGTGAAAGATGTGGTGGTTTGTGACTTCTCGTTTCACAGGGAACAGAGGTAATAACTTTACAGGTTTAGTAGAGCAGTAAGCAAGGACCATGGCTAAAACTTCTGGGGTTTTGTGTCCATTTGAGTCCTTTCCTACTGACAAGACAATGGGATTATGACCAAAAACCCTTCAATTCAATCTGCTGGCTTCTTGCCTATGTTAATCTCTCTACAATGTTAAATTAAATAATGTTGATGATGGCTTCAAAGGAGAAAAAGAAAATTCTGCTTACTTTTCTATAGAAAGGAATTATACTAGGCTTTCTATCAGCAGTTGAGCAGCGTACTAATATAGAAATGGTTTCTCAGTTGCTTTAGGTTTATGTCAACAGACTGCCCAGCCAGGGGAAATTCTTTAGCAAATATGAAAAGCCTGTGGTTCTCTCATATAAGTAATACCTTGCTGTTTCTGCCTCATTAGATTTTGTGGGTTTTTTCTGATGGTTTTTGGTAGATGTCTGTTACATCATTAACACGTTTCCTGTTTAAAATTTGTATGGCCATTAAATTATAAGTTCAAGAAGTATTTTAAAGTAGCTTCACCAAGGACAGAGCACAATCATTTCCTTCACAGGTAAAGATTCATCAGGTTATTTTCCAATCAATAAAAAGTTTACGCCATAATTCCAGTGTATGAAGAAATCCAAACCAGGGATTTTTTTTTAGAAGAATATTATGCTCTTACAAAGTAGCAGTAATAATATTAATAGTAATAGTAATAATAATGAGTGTTTTACAGTCAGTATCTACTTGGCCTTCACTTCAGCTCTGTGATGACATTTACATGTCTGGGATAAAAATAACTATGAAGAGCAATTTTACATAATGCAGAAAAATAAATGCACAAAAAAGGCAATTTCCCCTAATGGTGGTCTCAACGCTACAAGAAGTGTCTGAACCCAACACAGGCTTCATTCAAACTCTCTCTGCCAGTGGGACCCGAGTCTCTATGTCCCTGTGTGTGAGGTCCCCTGTGTGCCTGTGGACATAAATCACTTACACCTCCACAGCACTGATCAGCTAAGTACGAGGTACCACATAAACCCCTTGGGCTCTGCAAACCAGGTGTCCCCCTCTAATCTTACCTTTGTGGTCTGACCCACACAGAGCTCTGGGACTTATCCAAAGGAAGGCATAGAGCCATAAAATATACCAGCCACAGAGGAAGGGTCCTCCAGAGAGATCTGCTGCTAATGCAGAAACCCCTGGAGTGCTGAGTCCCGACTCAGTGTCATTCCTTTACCCTCAAGGACACACTGATGTGTTTCAAGAAAGCCATAAATAACATCCACATGAATAGTCTCCAAGGTTATTGTCTCAAAAATGAACTGATAACACTCTAAGGCAAAGCTTTCGTCCCAAGAGGGCAGAAGGTGTGCATATGCAGGCACTGAATCTTTCTATTCTTATTTATTTTCATTAGAAACTTCTTCAGAAGATTAGACCTTTTCAGAGAAACCTCAGAAAATGTCTCTATGGTCCCTTCATGCACCTGACCTTTCAAGAAGACAAGGTTGTTTAGTGATAGGGATTGTTTTGCATGTTTTTAAAGCCATATCTACATGCAAGGTTTCACCTCATGAAAAAAATGAATTAAAAATCTTTTGTGCCAGTCATAATATTACATTAAATAAGGAGTATCTTGTTGGTCACCATAGCACATTGCGAGGAAATAAATTTGTATAGCACAATATCCTATTAATTCAACTGGTGAGTACTAATAGGCTTTCCATTTATAAGTAGCAATCTCTAATTATAAAAAAACAATTTGTTGTTGAACTGCTAATAGCCACGCTAACCCAGGTATGTTGTACCTCCCTGAGAATGAGAGATTGAAGAATAAATGGATATTGTACCTGTGCTGACTTTCCTTGAAATTGCACTGAAGAGCAAGTGTTATTGTCTCCAAATCGATGCCTCTCCCTGTAAATTCCCTGGGAAATTTCAGGTACTGTACATAAGGAAGAGAAAAAAACATAAGATCATTTTGAAGCGTAAGATTCAAGCTTACCTGAAAGACGTATTTCATATATTTTAATTATTTTTATTGCATTTTTAATTTAACTGCAACTGTTTCTTGTAGAAGAGTTAGTACTACATCATCATTCAGCCATTTATTTCCTGATCTGACAGCCCTAGATGCATTTGTGTTGATGGCTTAATTGTTTCTTTCCCTGAACAAATGCAAGTGGGGGAAGCTCACAGGATGCTGTGCCAGGTTAGCCTAGCTACAAAGAGTGCAGCAAATTCTGACTAGCAAGCAGACACACTTAAAAACATATTTTCACAGAAAAAGGAAAATAATGACTTATGAGTGTGTTTGGGATAGAAATTAAAACTGAAAGCAAAAACAATAGCAAAGGTTACTTAAAATCAAATTATTTTATATTTAGTCAGAAAAGGTAATTGTTTTGCCTTTTTTTCCCCACAGATTTTTACTTTTTATGTTTTCCTTTTACTTCCTTTCACAATAACAAGTAAATCCATAAACAGAAAAAAAAAATAAAGGAGAAAAAGGACATCAGCAGGCAAGAAAGAAGAAAAAGACACAATTTTGAAGACAAGAAATTCTCTAGAACTACAGTTTTCTTTTATAGACCATCAAAATTATAAAGGTTTAAAACGGAAGTATTTTGCTCCACAGTTTAACTTTGTTTCCTACATAATGGTCTCATTTTGTTGGGCCATCCAATGCCATTTAAAGACAAAAAGAAATGAATACTGGCTGTGTCTGTGCAGCTACCCACTGGGCTGGGCTGGCTAAGTCAAGCTATTTTGTCCAGTCTGTGGAAAATCAGAGATTCATAAAATAGGAGGGTTTGTTCATTAGCACACATTTAAGGGGTTTTTAACTATTTTTCCTCTGTTGTCTGTTGCTTGTACATTAGTACTGCTAATATGGGGTGTAAGATACTAACCCATCTGTTACATGACATCTCACAGCCTCATTTTGCACCATAACATTTAACTGCACAAGTCATTGGACATGGAGAATAAGGCCACAATTTTCTTCAGAATTTTCAGGGGGAGAAGAAATGGTTTTCTTAATATGCCACAACTGCTAGTTGTACTGAGAAAGTGAAGTAGTGCTACTGAGAGTGACTTAGTTCCAGGTCTCCAGGTCTCTCCACCTGTACTTCTTCATTTGAAGCTAGTTTGAACTCTGCTGTATATAATGAGGTACTTCCCGCATAGAGATTTTCATTTGTTGTAAAGTGAGAGAAATTGATAATGGAGGAATTTTTTTGTGCCTAGTCTAATTAAAAATACTTGCAGCATTGTAGCACCACCTGCAGGAGGCCTTTTATTTTACTAGGGACCTCAGTCTACCATGGACAAGCTTCTGTGGGAACATTATAACCCAAAACATTAAAAACCCAAAGATCTTACAAAGGAATTAATAACAAAAAAAAAAAAGAAAACTAAGAGAAAACCAAGTAACACAGCAGCACACATGCCAAAACCATGCAACATGTGCTGTTTCAGACAGATAATGTTTAGATTTTGATTTTTAATTTTTTTTTACCAAGTTGCTGCAAGAAATTGTTTTTTAATTAATTTTTTTCCTATTGATCACTTAAACTGTAGAGGGTAATACTGCAAATTTTCAGGTGATGTAGATGGAAGGATTAGAGGTGTGTTTAATACCCGAGGTGCACACACACTGACAAAAAATGGAGATCCTGGGGCCTGTGGTCTTCTGATAGCTCAAAGCCAGTGTGGGGCCTGCCCTGCAAGGGCAGGAGAAGGTTTCCTGTGCACAGGGAAGCTGCCCAAGGACTTGGATCCACGTGGCTGAGCACAGGCCACCATTTCAGGCTGCCCCATGGGGTTACTCCTTTCCATACGCAGGGAGACACGTGGTGCCCTGGGACCCTGGACCAGCAACCCTTACCCTGTGCAGCTGTGATTTTCAACATCCATCACACCAAATCCGAGGAACCTCAGGGATTGACTGAGGGCCAAAAATGTAACAGAAATTCATCTGTGTGGACTTTTATTTTAATTAAGTACAAGGGCATAATTCTCATGTATTTAAGAATTCAGGCACGTGAGCATGTCAGCTTAAGCATTCCATCCCACACCTGAATGTCAAGGCTGTTGTTGGATGTAATTTAGTCATGACAGTCCAGACACCTTTAACAGGGACAGACTCAAGGCTGACCTGTGGAAAGAAATCCTGCTTTTCCATTGGCTTTGCTGGCAGGACTGGACTGTCTGGCAGGGGGGCAGCCTCAATGACAGGATCGGGGATGTCCGTGATTTCTGCCACCCACCTCCAGAAGGCTCCAGCACAGAAAGGACTGAAGCCCGGTGGGAAGGACGGAGCCCCGAGAGAAGCACTGCTCGCTGCCAGCTGCATGGGTGCAGATGAGGGAAAACACCACTGCACAGCTCCAAGGCCCTGTCACTTCTGAGTTCTCTGCATAGCACAGATATGAAGCAGAGTGCCCAAGCCTCCCCGAACAGCCAGCCACAGCACGTTAGACAAGATATCAGCAAGACCAGCAGACCGTGGAAAATTAGGGGGAAAAGGGAGGAACGAGGACCTGTGATTTACAATAGTTGGTCATGCTGTGCACATTTCTGGGGCATTTCATGCATGTGTGACTGCAGACACAAAAACACACGTATTTAAAGCAGCTTTGCTCCTCTGCATGTGAGCTCTCATAAACTGTAAAATCTTCAGTTTGCTGCTGACTTGACATTTTTTCATTGTGTTCCCCCTCCTTACCCCGGGCACAGGATGTGTGCAGAAGGCCAGGATCAGCAAGGGAAGGAGCAAAGGCAAATTTATGTCAGCTAGGGCAGAATGGCTCTGTGACACACTGCCGTTTGGAGCAGAGGAAAAATGCTGAGGGTAGAAAACGGATAAGAGCCTGTCTTCCCCTTTGCCCAGAAACCGTGCATCTTCAGCCCTGCTGGTGGTGGAGCCCCGTACCCCACCTGAGCAATGCTGCTCCTTCCTGGGCTGAGGACCTGAAGAAAGGTTTCAAGGAGACAAAAACACTGTTGTCTGTACAAAGGTTGTGAGAGTAGCACCCCATGAGACCTTGCTTCACCTCTGAGAATGTGACTAACAGCTGATGCTCTTTATGTGTTTGCTTTCTATTTTTGCTGATTTTTAATTGTGTCACTCATAATGGCCTGTTTAGAATGCCAGAAGAGACACAGGCACACATGGCTGGCAAAGAGATTTTCCTTTTCAAATAGGTATTAGATTTTGTGAGAAAAAGTACTAACAAAACTATTGCTGTTTCTTAGCAGGAAGTCTTGTGGATCTTATTCTTTCAAAGGCTCAAGGAGAGGAGAATGGGGCTAAAAAGTTAGATTTGCTTGTGAAAGTGTGTCTTTCTTTATCACTATTTCCCTCATTCCCTCTTTTCCATTCCCCCTGCCCTGGTTCACTCTCCTGCTCTCTCCCTCTCTTACACTCTGTGCGCATGTAAGTGTATGCGCATGAATATATATGTCTTGCCTTTCCTTGCCTTTTTTTTCTTTGTTTGCTTTTTGGCAAGAAAATTAAGTCTCGGTAAATTACTGTATAGTCCTGTCTCATATCTGCTTGCCTGTTCCCTCCTTTAGGCAATGTGGTGCCAACTGGATTATATCAGAACAGTTGCTTTCCCCACAAGAGCAGGAGAAGGTGCAGATTAAAATAAAGATCAGCCAACCCATAGCACAACAAATTAGCTCAGGCCATTAAGCATAATGGCCTTCCAGAGGCCAAAGAGGTCAGCTATTAGTTCAAAATAATGACCTTCAGCCCAGGCAGGAGGAAGTATACACACAGATGCCTGTCATTCTCTTGATTCAGTTTTCAAAAGATCTACCTCACTCCACATTTTGTACAGTTAAAATGTTTAACACATTTAATGGGACCTGATGTGTTTGGGTTTTTTTTTCCTTCAGGCTGACATGGGAGTTTGAAGTTAACCATGTGAAGGCTGCCAAAAGATCCAGGCACAGTGATTCCAATTAACAACATGGAAACACAGTTTGCTTAATTTTGAACCTACTTAAACATCAAAGGTTCAAAAGTTCAGTGCAAATGTTCCTGGATTAGATTATTTCAGAAAGGAAAGGAGAGTAAAAATAAATAAATAAAGACTTTCCAAGACTATACGGTATAGACTGCATATCACATGAAATATGAACTGGCTAGGGAAGATGTTGAAAGCCCTGGACTGGGATTCAGGGGATGTAGATTAAATTCCCTGTCTCTGCTACAAACATCCTGTGTGGCCTGGAGCAGACTGCTTTACTGGCTCTGTGTTTTAGTTTTTGACACGTGCGTAGGGTGCAGCTAATGAGTCCTTTCTTCTGCCCTTTGTATCCTTTCCCTCCTTAGAGATGCCCTTTGGAGAAAGGTCTGCAGATCTTCTCTTAATGAGTACATATACAGAGATGAATACTCAATACAGGATTCACCTCTACTTTGAATACTGCCAAAGAAGAACTAGAAGAACAATAATTGAAAACAGCAGGTTGGCTTTAAGGAAATTCTTGGCTCTATCACAAATTTCCTGTGTGACTTTCACCAAGTCATTTAATCTATCTCTGATTCAGTTCCACGACTATATAAGTACTGCTCAGTAGTCTATGATACATCTATTCATGTTGTAAACCATGTGAAAATTAAAAAAGGAGGCCCAAAATGCATCTAAGTAAGCTTTCTTTGATGAATAAAAGCCAGAAAGCTCAATATCCATCTATATTACAGGCACGTCTTTTAGGAAGGCTGTCTTGAAACTCCTAACATGTGCAGTGTTCAGCCCAATGAGGGAGGGGAAGGACTGGCAGATCACAGATACATCCCACTGTATATGGTCTCCAGATGTGTCAGTCTTGAAATTCAAGCCCAATTATAACGTGAAACACAAAAAAAACCCCCGAGCATATTTGTTTGTTTGAAATGGGGGGAAAAGAGGATTAAAGGGGAAGGAAAAGTTTACAAACTCAACAAGTTTTGTGAATCCCAGTCGGCAGGAAAGAAAGTTCACAAATCCTTGAACGCTGTTGCTTTCTGTCATACCTTGCTCCAACATGGAGAAGTCTGGCTCAGTTTATGACTCTATGGTATGAGTGCTACATAGCGTTTGTGGAAGTATGAAAGCTGTTGTTGAGTATCATAAAAAGAATTAAATCACCAAACTGTTTTCACAGAAGGTTAAAAGGTCTGACGTAAATCTTCAAAGGGTAGGCAGAAACTCTGTCCTCAATCTGCCCTGTGGTGCTGAGGTACTGCAGGCAACACATATGGTAAATAATGTTACCCAGTGCTAGGAGACTTTTATAAAGCCTATGGGCAAAAAGAAGGTGATAAGGGTGAAACTGTATCATTAGGCTAACACTGGATTTTTCTGTTTTCATGAGCAGATATTGAATAATAAAGGGGTTTTTTTAAACTAATATTAGCTTTTTTTAGACTACTTTAATGTAACTGTGAGCCCTTCATTTCCTATGGAGGCCTTGTGAGCGTGTGTGTTTGAGAGAAGGAGGAGACTGCGTGAGGGGAGGGTTGCTGTGTGCCCCGGTCTCTCCGCCTCTCGGCGGTGCCAAGTAAGCCTGCTCTCTGCTGGAGAGGCGAACGACACGCGGTGAGTGTTCAGTGTCCATCGCCTGCCAGCGGCTCTGCAACAGCTGCGCGCCAGGGCCGGGAGTCCCAACTGCAAAACGCCCAAGAGCGCTTCTGGGACTGTAGCTGGACAGCTTCTGTGGGAATTTGTGGTTACAATTCCTACTTGGGATAATATTTTTTCCTAAATGCTGTAGTAGTGCATTGGAGAAAATTTGTTAATGGCTTACGAAATGCAAACTAGACCTTTGGAAGTGTTTTTAAGCTGTGCAAGTGTGAAAAACACACAGAAGTTCATTTATACCCCAACTAAGTAATTAGGATACAAGGTACATTATGATTTTAACAATGCATAAAGATGAAAGTATTCTTATTAATTAACATTAATCAAACATTGATAAGAATAAAACTAAATTTTAAAAAATCATTAAGAAAACATCACTCCCAGGCCAACACCGATTCCAGTTTTTTCTTGCCTGGATTGAGTTTTATATTGGAATTATAATATAAGCCTCTGAAAATAGGGTTTACAATGGAAACACTGACAGACTCTTAACTGGAGCATGCTACATGTGCCTTTATAAACATACCAGGCATGATGGTTCTGAGCCAAAAAAGTGCTTCTTGAAAAATGTATTAAAAATTAATTTATTCCTTATGCATGTCTAAGTTAAAACTTCATGGCATGAGCTTTATCAATTCCCTCAAGGCTCATCTCTATCCATTGCAGACAACAAAAATGTACTGTATATAATATAAACTGGAACAGCCCAGCCCTCCATGGGATAAGTGGAATGCTTTGCTGGTAGATCACACACTCTGCACACTGTGTATGTAAAAAAACATCCCCAGAAAACAACTACAGATCAGCTAACCTTGATGAAACCTGGTTTTGTCTCCTCTTCTAGCTTTACCCTGCAGCACAGGCAGCCACACATGCACAGGAGAACATGAGATGGCTGTGTCACGGTGTGGAGCTTAGGTGGGGGCACAGCTGGCAAGGGTGCACAGCCATAGTCCTGCTGACCCTCTGCCCAGCCCTGTGGGCACACGTGGGAATCCCTGGGGCAGCGGGGGAGGACACCCATCACAAAAGGATGGTGTGCCCCTACATGACTGTGTGTGCTGTGCTGTGCTCCCATGCTCTCTCCTCTCTCCCCCTCTTCCTCCCTCCCCTCTGTGGAGACACAGCAAAGCAAGAAAAAACTCTCTTTCCCAAGCAGGGACCCACTCCACCAGCCAGGGAGCACTGGGATTTGGCCACAGTTGCCACCACTTCTGCAACTGAAAAAGAGTGCAATTTGAAAATTGGATATGGTCTGCAAATGAAATCCGACATGCAAACAGCTAAGAATGTGCGTTATGTGTAATACCCAGTCCCACATCTGCACACAATTTGCACGATGGATTCCTGTCATTTTCCAGGGCTGAAACAAAACCCCAGTTCAGCAAGGCCCACAACTTTCGAGGGCTGAAATTTTTAGCAGAGTCTTGCAGTCTGGTTTCTCCTCAGATGGAAACATTCCTCGTTGTAACTCCCCAGCTCCTCTCTTCCAAATGCTGAGCATGTTCTCAGCTGCAGCCACACATGGCTGAAGATAAGCCTGAAGCAACATCAAGAAGAAGCCGCAACATTTCTTTAAGAAGCGAGTATTAATATATTTCCTGTTAGACACGGAAAATAAGATTAGAAGTGATATTACGACAAAAGGCCTTCTCTGAAATGAGGAATAAATGTCATTAATGCCGCCTAATGGGCAAAGTGGTCTCCCACCTGCATGAATGTATCATGCCTATATTAGATTGTCATACATGATTGATAGTGAAATAAGACCACTTTCCACCAATCGGGAAAATGTCTCATGCTGTAAATTCTTTTACAATGGATTCATTTGCAAAGAGATTGATGCAATCAAAGACTGAGAAATTGAGTTCAAATTGATTTTATTACATGAAGACTAGGATCATATTATATATATCTGCAATATATACAGCAAGTAAAAACTAAACAAAGATAATGAAAGAAAATCCTCCCTCACCCTGAAAGGAGTATGTACCCTTTGCTTCTTCTTACTAATTAAAGATACAAGATAGTGCAACATAACTTGTCTCTCTTAACAGTGGTATCCCTTAAAGTAGTTTCCTCCATGTGATGTTTACTAAACAGTGACATCTATTGGGGATTGATATTTCAAGAAATTGAAAAACAGGAGTCTGTTCAGACCTGGCTGACCAAACCATTTGAAACTACCAGTTATAGAACACAATTCTGAATTAGAAGAGAGATGGATGAGGTGAACTTATAGATCTGTTCCATCTCCAGGGCTAGACCATGTTATTAGGAGACAGATCATGGCAGTTGTGGGTGGGGAGGTAAAAGTGTGTGAAATTTCTCTGTGGGTTTAAACAAAATACTGGCAGGGGGTATTTTCCCTGGGCCTCCAGTGGAATGTATATGGCAGCAAAACTTTCCCCATCCTTCTGAAAAATATAATATAGATATCTGTTCTCCACCGTGGGGCAGCTTCAAAAACCAGGGGTCCAGGTAAAGGACTGTGTCTCCTGTTGCTCCCCAGGCAGTACTCTTCCCTTTGCCAGGGGGAGGTGAAATGTCTTGTCCTTCCAACCACATAAAGGGGCCCTTTCTTTCTAGGACTGCCAGAATGAAACTCTGATAAATCACACAATCATTAGTGTGCAGTTTTATCAGAAATGGGGGGGGGAAAATTGTTGTTAAGTGGAGTACACAATAGCAAAATCAGAGTTCTTGTTCCATTGCTGTGAGGAGACTAAGTCCCTCTTCTCCAGCCTCCGCGGAGCCTTCTCTGCCCCACGCTGAGACAGCCCATCCCTCAACCTCTCTTCACAGGGAACTGCTTTAGCCCTGACCAGCCTGGGGGCCCCTCACTGAAGGCCCACCAGTTTGTCCGTGTTTTACATTGAGGGGGCCCCAAAACAAGGCCCTGTATCTGGCCATGGTCTCATGAGTGCAGCGTAGAGGGAGTTAATCCAATCCCTAGACGGATGGATGGACCATGTCTGGTGTCTGCTGGCTCCTGAATGGCTCGTGGCACCCCAGGGCACCAGCAACTCCCACAGAGCTGCTCCCCAGCCCAACCACCCCCAGCCTGTACCCTTGCAGGGTTATCCCCTCAGAAGTCCGGGAGCTTGCATTGATCCTCAAGTTTCACAAGATTGCTGTTGGGTCACCCCTCCAGCCCAACTGGGCCCTGAGGTGGAGAGTTGTGTTGTTGTTGCTTCTGAAATGATTTCGCTAATCTTGTACATGCCTTGGAATCCCTTCAGCACATTTCTGAAGGCAGCTCTAGGGTCAGATGACTTTCTGAAGTTAAGCTGGCAAGCAGTGGCTGAGAGGCAAGCCAAGCCATTTCCCACAGAAGTTCAGTTGCTGTGCTTTTGATTTATATTGTTATTTTGTAAATGGCACATTTTAAAATTAAAAAAATAAACACCAAGTTAAGCTATGTAGCCTAACACATGCTTAGAAGAAAAGTTAAATGAATGCTGAAAACCTGCATACTTAATTTCTGTAGCATGGCCTCAACTTCAGGTTGACCTGGAATTTTTCAAAAGAAAATACAAATACATAGTAGTGAAATTTTTCTAATGAAAATATATTGGTTTTCCATAATGACATCCAGAATGGAATTTCTAGTCTGAACCAGAACAAAGAAGCAGCACCTCTGAATAATCCCTGCCTGGGGCCCACTTTTAGGGGAGCAGCGACCCATAAACCTGTTGTGCTCAGCTCCAAACAAGGAACTCCTACCACTCAGTGGGTCCCTAACAGATTGCTCTGCTCCATTTCCAAAACAGTTTTTGGAAGACTTTGATTTTATTTCAACAAAGAACAAAAACAAGTTTCAAAACCTCAACATTTTTTGTTAAACAGAATTTTCCCAGCCAAACCTACCATATATTATTGCTGTTACAAATCCCCCAAGAGCTTCCAGAATAATCAGAAAGGAGTACTGCATCCAGAAAAATCCCTAATCAAAACCAAAGAGTAGAAAGAAGAGACATGGCATGTAGGGAGGTCACTGGTTGTGTGGCCGCCCCATACTAGCATAGTCCTACAGGGAAGGAGACTGTTATCATCATGTAAGTGCCCACAGCAGTAATCCAGCCGGGACTACTAAGGGGAAAGCAGCTCCAAGTTGTGCAACCTCCCACACGCTGTTCCCCACACAGGCACTGCCCCCTGTGCACACAGCCATCTGTCTCCACATCCCCCTTTGCCTGCCTTGGCAGCTACCTCCTCGTCCACGTTTCCCCACCACAAACATAGCAGCCCTCCTCAAATATCCCTGTGTCAGGAGCTGCCACTGCTCCTATCCTTCTGATGCCAGGAGGAGCAGGGGACAGCTATGCAGCAGAGAGCAGTGCTCTCCTATGGGAAGGAGGAGAGGGTGTAGATATGACTGTGCACAGCCCAGTCCTGCTCATCTGGGAAGAGAGAAGGGACCCAGGGTCTGTCATGAAGCAGAGAGGGAATGGGCTCATTCCCCGCACAACTCTCCTGGTTTCATGTCCCAGGGATGATCAGGCACATTGCACTGCCTGTTGTTGACCTACCAGCAGTCAGAACTATGTTATGCCTGGCATTAAAGGCATTTTGTAGACACGTGTCAGCTAGACCCTTTATCCAGGTGAGTACCCATAGCTATGCCTGTTTGGGTGTGATGGTAGGAGCAGAAGCCCTGGGCTTACACAGACACTCACAAGTGTGGGTGTTTGGCTGTCAGAGCATCACACCCGTGCTGCTTTGCAGCAGTTTGAGCTTAGTTGCTAGCTCAGGTTCATGAACTTTAGCGTTGATCCTTGGGCTGCTGACCTGGGCTCCAGTCGTGTGGTGTTTAGTCCACTTCTGTCTTAATTGTCCATTTGCATTATGGGGAAAACACATATATTTCAGTTTCCCAGGATAAACACATTACAAGATTGTGAAGGTCTGGATGGGGACCAGAAACAAGAAGAATAAAAATTTTTTCCTATTAAAATGGGTGGAGTTTTTATGGGAAGGGAGACAAACTCTTTACTTTCTGTAGCAGAATAATAGTTTCAACCTGGGGGGGAAAAATAAAAGTAACCACTGGCAGGAAGCTGTACCTTTTTGTCAAAAGGTTCAAACACCACTATAAGACGTAATAGCTATGCATTATTTCTTAGAATTGCCTTTCACAAAAAAAAAAAAGATAGGCTCTTAGTTGAATGTTCAGCATGAAACAGCAAATAATGAAGTGGGGATTTCTCCTGTCCTAATAGTAGTGAGAAAACACCACCTTTGTGGAAAAAGCACTGTTTACTAAAAGAGCAGTTTCACAGCTAGTTGATCTTTCTATACCTATGTGAACAACAGCTTTTCTGGCTCTGCAACCTCTCTCTCTCTTCCCTCAGACCTCTCTCTGCTCTGCATTGAAGCTTTTCCTCCAGTCGGATGTCCAGGAACACATAGGTCAGGGACAGGGTATGCACTTCCTCAGACTCTTGTCTATGAGATAAAAATGAAAAGAACAAAAACACTTACCAATCCAGAGCTGCACTGTATTTATAGCAATTATAATTAACATCCTCTTGAGCTAACCTGGAAGCTCCTGGGGTTTCTTGCCTCATAAGGTGCTGCTTAGGTGTATAAGCAGCTCTGGGAAGAGATCCCTGTGGAATTTTTAATTATCAGAGATCCTGGATGTGTCTGGGTCTTCCTCTTCATCTCAACATCCCCAAATATAAAAGGGAAACAACCAGCAAAGCGGAGGTGTGAAGAGGGTGCACATCTCATCTGTTCCCCACAACAGCTCTGCCTGGCACAAGTCCTGCCAACATTAGAGCACCAGGCTTTCTTCAGGATTTTCCCAGCAGGTTTCCACAGCCCCCATGTGCTTGGCCCAGTATGTGATAAAGTTGCCAGCTATCCAAACACATATTCTGCATGGTATTTTAATAATTTGTAAAAACAAAGGATTAATGCAAAACCTTCTGATCTGACTCATAGAAACAGTTTTACCCCAGGATAGAAAATTGGTCTTTCTCCACACAGATCTGTGAAGACAACTGCGTTCAGTAGCCCAAGCTGTGATTACAAGCATTCAGCCAAGGGTTACATGTGACTGTTTTCCCTCTGTAGTAGAAAAATAAAGGCTGTTTAGTTAAGTCGGATATTCCTCTGCTCAATAAGACTTTAGGCTCTCTCCTAACCCTGTTTGCCATCCGTCTCTAAGTTTACTTTCTCTTCCAACAGCCTGGGCATAACAAAGTACTCCAGTGCTTGAAGGTTGAAAATGAAGGACCAGCACTCCCTACACATTACACCTCCTGTCTCAGAGGGCAATTGATAATTTTATTTTTCTTTAATTTGAGAAATATTTATCTAACTGTATCATTACTTTTGTTTATATGATATTTGAAACTTCCCATTATTAATGTTGTCCAACACGTCAGTATAACAGTGCTTCTATTTGCTTGTTTCTCTGACAAATTTTCATGTTCTCACGCGAAGCACTTTCCTCTGGCTGGTTATAATTTTGAGCATTTTTTTCAAAATCAACTCAAATCCCATTTCTTGGAACAAAGGTGAGAATAAGGTTTGTTATTTCCCATATTTAAAAGTTATTTTGTGATACCTTCACAATATGCAATGTCTTTCTATCTCAGAACAGGGACTGGAAATTTTCTAGCATCATAGCCTTAGTATTAATGCAAACCTTTTGCCTTTTAAAGGAAAATTATGTATTACAGTCTAAATTTCAGAAAAAAATACATTTATTCAGGATAAGGATTAAGGACATCCATGTAAAAATAGCATTCTAGTACTTCATCAGTCTTACTAGTTATATTCTCAGTATATTATTTATCTTTGCTATTTTGTTAAAGTACTTTAAAAATTTATTTTCCAAATCACCTTTTACACCTTACTGAGTAGATTCTTTAGCATTTTAAAATTCACAGACATATGCACACCCACAAAAAAAAAAAGACCTCTAATGACAACATTGAGTAACAGTAAACTCATAAATTAAAGTTTATGGGCTAGAGTAGCACAAATAATTATTACAATCAACATGAAGAGATTTTCTAATACAACTTATAAAATAGGAACAGTTGCACTGTGTGTTGTTTCCTGTATTGAAAGCAACTATTATTTGCCACTTCTACTACATTGCTGTTTGAATGAGACATTAAAAATAGTGCCTCTCATTTTCCAGTCTCTGAAGCCACCCAGCTGAGAGGGAAAAGAAAAGAAGTGTTCACAAACAAAATGTGCCAGATCCTGATACTGATCCCACCAGTGTAAAGCTGGAGTAAATCTACTCACTCTATTCTGGGACAGTATAAAGCAATGTGGTTTGATTTCAGTAATAGCAAGACACACAGGAGAATAAGATGAAAAAATGAAACAGAAAGAAGATAGGCTGTGCCGCAGTCATCACTGGTTTCTGGTTAGAGAGCAGTATCAGCTTTTTGAGTCTTGCTGGCAGTGCATGTTTCACTTCAGCAAAATGAACGAAGTACAGTCTGCTCTAATCTGACTTGACCGTTCCTACATTAGTCACACCAACTCCACAGATCGCATATTGTAGTCTATTTTACAGCAGAAGTACAGGGGTGGTCAGATACCTGCAGAATCTGCAGTCCCTTGCCACTGGCCGAACAATATCAGGAGAGAAGACAACCACCAGTAGTTCCATAAAAGACCCTGCATTTTTCCACTTCTTTCACCTCACATTTTGGGTGCCTCCATGTTATGCCCTTGTGGTATGGTCCCATATGAGCTGCTGATAGTGCCAATGTGGTGCATAATAAGCTGACTGCCTACAGAAACATGGATTTATACCACATTTGCTTTTTTGTGTGTTAAATCTCATCTCTCATATGTTTGTGCAAAGGTGCTAATAAAGTCAGAGGGGACATCCTGAGGTGTTCATCATGTGCAGTATAAAGTTTTGTTTCAGTATGCAACAGCTATATAAGGATTATAAAAATGAGATTTGCCAAAAATATTTCAAATATTTGAAAGAGGGCTTGGTGTCATTTTCCTTATAAAAATAACCAATTCCTTCTGTGTTGACTGATGTGATATACATAAAGTGTTTTGGCAGCTGTACAGATCGAGGTGTTTCAGCTGTTGTTCACATAGACATATCATTCTAGAGATATACAGATGTGATGCACATTAAAAATGGAACGCTAAAAGCTTTTGTAACATTCATAGATGTTTTAGGAGGTGAAGAGCAAAACCTTGACATTCAGCTGGCATCACACTGTTGGGGAGGAATTGTGTTCAAAAGTCAGGAGCAAGACCTCAGGACCAGTCCTGTGCTAAACACCACAGCTGGAGTCCAGGGGAACCTGAAGAAGCTTCAGAGCACTTCACAGATGCTGCCATGCAGGAGAAGTGCACAGTTATTAAAGCTACTGAGCAGTGATGGCCAGGGCTCCGTGTTGGACTCCTACTTCATACCCTGTTTCAGAATGCCCAAGGGATCCTTCATGCCGCTGAGTGCCAAAGCATCGTGGAGGTTTAGGCTGAAACCATATTCCTCTGTGCCTCCCACATCTCTGCTGAGCAGAAGTATATGACCTCCACGAGATGAGGCCATCCAGACCTGAGGATGCCTTTGCAGGAGCAGCAGGATGCTGAAGCCTGGAACACATGTACTGTGCCAGCTGCAGGGCAAGAGCCACTCTCTACTAGCTTACTGACACTGTGCATAAGGGATTGCAGAAAGCCTGGCAGTAGATCCCACCCAACTGCTTGATGTGCAGGAAAATGGACTGACACGCAGCAAACCACATGCATAGCACACTTCTCGTGAAAATGAATCCTCTGAGCCTGCCCATTCTGCTATCCATACACTGCAGAGCCAGATTTGTTAGATTCAATGTACATGAGCTGGAAAACTCATCTGCTCATGTGCTGGAAGTCTGACGCATCTAGAATATAAACAGGCTAACAGCACACATGCTTTGCATTGCACACAGTCATTTTCTGTCTAGGATTTCAGAGAAAAATGATAGGAGCCCCTAAGCCACTTTATCATATGATTGGATACACCACAGCTGTGTTCACCTACCACTCCCCTCGAAAATCAGGGTGTATGTATTGTTCTGTACTTGTTACGTGTTCAGTGTTACACTAGGACAAAAATAGAGCCCTTACATTAGAAAAAAAAAGTATAAACTCAAAGACAAAGAAAGGCAAGACCTACCAGAAACCTAGAAATAATTGATTCATACTCTTTAATAAGTAATAGCATCCGTCTGAGCTTTCAGGCAAATGAGGGATTCTATTTGGAGAACCATACACTAAGGCTTAAAATACAGAAAATAAGATTTATTTTAAGGGGAAAGGTAGGAATGTGAATCACAGGAGAGTCACAGGACTGTATGAGGAGAGGATTCCAGTAGGTGGATCTTGCTCACTTTTTTACTTAGTGAAATAGAATCCTGAGTAGTAAAATTCTACAGATCATAAATGATCTTCACTGAAAAGAGACATGAACCTTCAGATTTTCAATGCATATGTGAATCAATACATAGCTGTGGATGTCCTGCTATCTTAGAGCTTTTTTCTACACTGCAATTTTAGTGGGAAGAGAAAGGTTGCACTGCAAAAATGAACTGGCTTACATATCCAAGATAGATTGTTTTGGTTTATTACATAAAAACAACTGGAAAGAGAGACGACTGAGGTCAGCATGCACACCCCCTTGTGCTGTAACACACACACACTGCCTTTTCTTAGGGATGGTAATGGATATGCATAATGCAAAGCTTGCTACTGCAAAATGTTCTACATTTTCACCTCTCATGGGTGAAACACAAGCCCCAAGCTGAGGATGCCAATCATCCTTATATATTCACTTAGAATCATGCAGAACCGAGCCTGAAAACACTAATACTGCAGCTTGCTCCAGGCATCACTTTAGAGATATGAAAAGATATATGTTCACTTTATTGTTTATAGATTATGCTGCTAATGGGGCAGTAAAATTCTGCACCAAACAGGGGAAGGGCAAGTCTAGTCTAAGTGTGGTTTCAGGTGTTATCAGAATATCAGGAAAGACTGAATTGCAAGTTTCCATTCTGAAATGTCAAATGCCCTCTCAAATTGAAGCAAAACTATGTAAGTATGCAAAGGCAAACAAACAAATCTGAATAGTTTTGGTTTTTAATGGCAGAAACACAAAACTTTTCATTTTGAAGACTGCATTTATCCCTGTTGAAGGAAGCAGGGAATTAAAAGACCATCCCCTAAGCTCTGCAAAGACATAAACAGCTCTGTGATTTTAAGATGCGAACATGGGGACATCAGTAACCTGCACAGATCAATATTTTGATGGTAAACATATACATGAGTCTTTATACCTGACCACAACCTGCTATTTTTAATTTACATTTACACTAAATAGGGCAACCTTTTTCTAATTCCCTAGCATAATTTCTCAATGCAGACAACTTCCACTAAGGACATGTAAATACCTTGTCTGTATTGCCTCCAAAAGCAAGTAGAAAGGAACCTGTACTTTAATGAAAATTAAGAAGTCTGCAAGGCTGACACTTCTACAGCTTAACAACTAATTATATTTACTCTATAAATACTAGCTGTTGCATAGGCCTCCAGATATGCTGCCTGACACTAGCACAGTAAGATTGCTGGGTCAAATGCAATTAGACTGGAAGTAATGTTGGAGTAAAACTCAAATCTGTAACAGGATGAGAAGCTGACAGCAAAAGCCCATTTTCTCCCTCATCATTGAGGTCACAGATTGTACAACAAAACGCACTTACTGCACTACATATCTCCACCACTGTAGCTAAGAAAAAACAAACCAAAAATGTATTTCTTATTTAACATCCAGCAGCAGCTCAGGTCTCAGCCTCTAGACTCTATTCAAGCCCTAATGCTCACACAAAGCTGTTAGTCAAATACAAGAAAGCTTTTAATTTCTTCTTGGTTTTTTTTCCCCATCAAGACCAGAATTTCTTACCACATTTTGTGTGAACTTCCAATAAACTGTGCCACAAAACAGAGACAAGGAAAATAAAATCCTTATTTTTTTAACATCTCAGTGTTGGCTGTAAGCAGCTGGTACATTTTTAAATCAGTGGTTGCTCTCTTGAATCATCACTGAGAAGAGAGGACTATCATGTACCTTGAAAAATCCTTACTGAAACCCTCTGGAATAAAAACCAAGCCATATTTACATACATTATCTGAAGGAAGGATTTAACAAGGCTTGAAAGATGGGTTATGCTTGCTATTTCTTAAGTAATTAACAAGAAAAATACTTGGTCTTTGGCTAAAATAACCCTTGTGAATGGATAATTATTTCAAAGAGATATTTAATTTCATTTTATAAATCTCTTATGCAGAATAACAACTCTTTCATACTGCATTTGTTAACATATTGAATGTCAGCAAAAAAACACCTCTACTGATTACCAGGATTATTTCTCACAGGTACTAATACTTGGAATTTAATTATTTATTTGGCATTGAGTTAATTATGTCGTAACTTTTTTTCTATTCTGAGAAGTGATGAACACTTGCATATATAGTACTGAAGGAACCTGTTGTCCTTTCATAAATTTAAACAAAGTAAAAATTAAGGCTTAGAGAAAATTTGGCGGTTCTCAACAATGGTGGTGGTGGGATATTTAGAGTGGCCATTAGCTTTTGCTAGCAGGCTTCACATGGCAGATGAAAAATTAAGTAAACATGAAATCACTGTCACTTGCCCTTTATATCACATGTGAGGGTCCATGCATTTATGCTCCAGCAGCTGCCATGCTCAGGTCTGTGATCCCAGTGGTGCTACTGGCATTTACCAGTGGTACTGTGAGAGCTGTAAAAGCAGCAAGTGAGATGTTACTCACTTGAAAAAGATAGATATTTGTGTCCAGAACCACAGTCTAATCTCTCTGGTGTTTTGAAAACATATTGTATAGTGTAAAGTGTTCTTGTGCAAAGGGAAAAGCAGGAAGCTCAGCCAGAAAACACCTCCTAGACCGCAGCAGAAAAATGGATAGAGAAATGTCTCCACGGCCACTGGGAAGCAGGCAAGGAAACCAGGAGCAAGAGCACTGACATATTGCTTCCTTCAAAGTGCAAAGCCTTTGTTCTCCAGTAGGCAAAACCCAGGAACTGCTGTCCCCAACAAAGGTTCTGAGTGGGGCCAGTTGCCCGGTGGTTGCTGCAGTGGTGAGACAGGCACCATGTCCTCCTTCCCAGAAAGAACACTAAGCTTGTTGCCCAGGCAGTCCTCTTCCTGGAGCGAAAGAAGATAAACCATTCTACTTCATAACAGTGCACCGCGATATTCAAATACATGGGAAAATGAACTCAGCATTTCACACAGAGCAAATCTGCATTGGAGACTCTGAAACAGCACCGTCAAGAACCAGGGATCCAGAAGTAACGAACTGCGGTTTTGTGTGGATTTGGGCACTGCCATGGATCCTGTGATCTCCAGCTGAAGCTCCATTCATGACAAAGGGTATCAGAAAAGTCTATCTCCTATGAAACGTTTCTGGTGTCTAATAGTGCACAAACTGATGCTATAGCCTCTCCTTCAGCTACAGTATTTACAGAGGCTTTTATAAGCTTTCCCTTCTCTGGCTTACTTCCTGTTTCCATAAAATTGGTGGGCTCTCAAATAGGTCAGTCCTTTAGTTAACTTCACTTAGAACTGGCCAGCAGATTCAGAAGTAAATGGCAAGACAAACCTAGTGGCAGAGTGTTGTCATACATATCCTCTTTGTAATGGGAGGGGGAAGGGGGGAGGAGGGAGCAACTGATTGATTTGAACTCATATTTCCACAGTGAAGACTGTTGTAATTGTTTTGAAGTTTAATCCTAACTAAATTTTTGGCATTTATTGAGGAGTTTTTTGGAGATACCTACAAAAGAGTATCCTTTTGACTACTAATATGCTTGCAACTTCTAATCAATATGGTTTTATATCTATAAAGCCAAGGTATTTGCTATTTGCTAGTACAAAAAAAAAAAAGAATCCTATTATTTAGGAAAATCATAAATTAAATTAATTGTTAAATTAATGATTCGCTAGGAAAACCAAAAACCAAAAGAGCTTTCGCATTGGCTTTGTGTCAAGAAAATCTGAATTTATTCAGACTTTATGGGTGCAGGTCTTGTGGAAATAAATATATTATTTGAATACTGCTTCCTAGCTTCATGGAAAATAGTCTCAGCTAGAAACTTTTGTGAAGACTAAGGTATATCATCAAATTGCAATGAAACTGCTGGCTTGGGATACCAGCTACACTAACATAGCTCCATCAAGACATAGTTTGCACTATGTTGGTGTAAAACTGGCTCAACAACTAAATGAATCACTCCTGGTGCTTTTACATCTCTCATACTGACTTGCTTTACTAATTGGCTCCTCTCTTGAAGATTCAGAGGCATTTTCATTTTACTATAATTTCTTTTCTGTCTTACACCACTTTCTTTTAACTACCTGTAAGTGATTAGCTGCAGGATGACCTGAGGTTTTGTTCAAATTTAACTACTGCTTTGTTTTCTGTAGAGAATATTAAATTAAATTAACCTCTAAGACAAAATGAACATTTGGCTAAAACTAGCTCTGAAAGGTTAATGAATCTCAGAAATCTTCCAAAGTGAATGAAAGAGGTTATACCTAATCCATAAAACCAATAAAAAACTCATGCAGCAAACACTGCACTCCTAATATAATCCCTCTGATTTCAGTCTCATATTTTCACAATGTTACATTAGACTTATACCAGAATAAATATTACAAAACAAATGTAACCTAACAGATAGTTCAATCACTTACACATGTTTGTCCTGCCGGCTGAGGCCCCACCCTACACCTGAGCACTGCTCTGCAGCACTGGTTGTTCATTTCCTAAAACTTCCAGGAGCATGGAACACTGTCTGTGCACAAACCCAAGCAGTGACAAAGCTAGCGCCCTCTGGAGAGGCAAATGCTGTGTTTGGGAGGGTGTTACAGGAGAATGTCACTGCGCCATGTTCTTTCTTTTGTACTCCTTGCTAGGTATCTCCCAGGAACACAGAATTCTGCATCGATGTTATGTTCTCTCTGTTCAACACCTTTTAAAAAAAATGTTATTTTAGTGGAATAAAAGAAGTCAAATCTTATCAGTTTATTTGAAAAAGTGCTTGATAGCAATGGTGATAAGGGATTGTGGATGCTCACGCTGGGTCACCTAAGGAAGTGGAAGAAGAAAGGCTAGAAACAGTGCTAGATCCAAGGTTGCTATTTATAATATACTGACTCAGACATTGGTCCTTAAGGATATTCCTCAGGTCAAGTGGTACAACCCTATGCCAGGACAGGTTTACGTCATGTTCTTCAAAGTTTCTTCACTAGTATTTTTAGTCAGAGTCGTTTTAGGGGATGCAGAGTGAAGGGGATTTCCACGGCTGTCTGGCAGAGTCTGACACCGCCCAGAAAACACTCCCACGCTGCAGCTGGGGTATCACTTTTCATGCTTTTATGCCTCTCAATGTCAGGTGGTTGTGTGGGGAGGGGGAATCAGCAGCCAGTGAGGTCAGCTTCTTATGGAGAGGTTATGAATGTTATTTAGTCCCTAAAAGACAAAACACAGAAGCACTTTCTCAATATTGAATGGCAAGAGAATCCATGTGGGAGTAGGATCGGTAATACAGAGCTGAGGATAAAGAGTATAAAATTAGGTTAGTGTGGAATTAACCCATTAAGCTGTAATTTAAACTACCTAAATGGAGAGTCCCCCATGTCTGTACCATCTTTTATTATCAGCTCAGAAATAAGATACACAAACTGGTAGCCTGTTCTATTATCCTGAATAGGAAGAGGGGGAAATGGAGTAAAATTTAGGGGTAACTGTTTCTTATCACGTTATTTGTATTCTGCCTTTTGCAGAGAATATTATAATGGAAGAGGGAACATTAAACCACCAGAGGCAGTTCATGGCTCACTGCAGATTACAGAGACTGGAAAAAAAAACCAAAATCAGTAAACTTACCTTTTTATTCATACAATACTGCAATAGTTGCAATGGCTGGTGGGAAATTTTCCCTCTAAACATTTTTTTGCGTAAACATTTTGAAAGCTTCCTGAAAATTACAGTTAACTTGCAGAACATAGTATTTCTGCAAGCTTTTTTTATACTTGAATAACTCAAGTACATCTTATTTAAAAGATTTCTACTAACACAAGTTTAATTATCAGCAAGTAATATACATCTTACATAGACACAAACAACAAAAAAAAATGTCAGAAATAACACCTCCCCTCTGCAAGTCACATAACCTAGAATAAAATAGCACTTCTTCCTCCTCACCACAAGTCAGTTACATGATATTTGTACATGAATAAAGCAAAACAGCAGCATTACTTCATACAGTTTTGAATGACACAGACATGGGAAACTTGATTCCAGGTGAGTTAGAGACTGTATTCCTACATTTCTGCGTTTGCTCAGGATGCACAGGCAATGTCAGTACTGCTATTACAAATTAGAATCTTTCTTTTCAATCAAAGTAAAAGCTCAACATCCTTTTGTCAGACTGGCATTGTTTCTGGGGTTTTTTTTTCTTTTCATTTAAAGAAAGAAAATACCTCATTAATAAATCTCTAGCTATATTAAGGAATTTTTTTGTGTCATTTCATTAAAACTTTGTAAGAATTAGGGTTAACACTCTTGCCTCTGTGCTAGGAACTAAGAATAATTCCTGCTTACTGTTGCAGCAGGGGTGGAGATCAAAGAATACTTGAAACCAGGTAGAAACCTGGGAGAAGCAAAGGGAGATAAGATCTGCTCCACAGCTTATGGCACTGGCCTTTGGAAGGAGTTCTTCAGGTCTCACCACTTCAGGGAATTCCCTGGCAGCACACCTATGCAAATAATTTTGCTACTTCTTTCACCTCATGAGAAAGGTCATCTGAAAAATCTTGCAGTTTCCCATTAAGATCAATCTCTCTTTTGTGTTACCATTCTCAGGGTTGCTGGATAGGGTAAGCAGTTTTGTCTCCTGATGTACAGACCCCTTTTCCATCTTTGCAGCTACACAGGATGCACAAAAACCACAGGGCACAACAAACATAGTTTGAATAGATAATACTTGGATAGTGAAGCTGATCATACATAAACTAGTTTGGTCTTTTTGTTTTACCTTTTCTTTTATTTTTTCAGTTTTGAGCTTCATGTGTTTTGCTGCTAATTTGACATTTTATTGGAGTCCACATTTGTACTTTGTAACTACATGGCGACCCCTTTCCTGCAGGAACAAAGGTCTGGTGCAAAGACTGCAAGAATGGTGAAATGTTCACACTGTGCCATTTTTAAGATTTCTGATATCTTTTAAATGGCTCTCTATGGCTGGTCAATGTAAAGCTGCTATTACTAATCAATGCAAAGAGTAGGTTCTGGTCATTCATGGTGTTGCCATTTAAAAGAGAGGAAAAGATGAACTACTGAAATTTTTGTAACAAATTACACCAAGCTGGAAACTGGAGGAAAATTATTCTAGCTGTGTTGTGGATGTGAGGCATTTAACCTAAGCCTAGCTTGTCCTGAACACCTGATTTGTTAAAGCAGGTATCTCAAAACAACAAATTCTTTGCCAAAGATAAAAGAAAAGGTTGATTCATGCCTTCAGTGTGGACTAGAATATCAAAATACTTACAGACGTATAGGATAACCAAGATAAGTAACTTCACACCCTTTCTTATTGCTACCAGATACAATAAAGGAGAAATGAGTTCATGCAAATCATAAAATCCTGAACGTACAGAGAGAATAAAGAAATTCTCTAACAGGAAGTAAGAACAACCACAATTCTACTTTTTGCGGGCAAAGCAAGTGTCATCAAACAGAAAAAATTGTGGTTTGATCTTTCTTTCTTTCCTGAAGGAATGGTGGATCTGTTATTTCTGTCTCTGTTAAGGTATTTATGAAGCCTACCTGAGTATTCTGACATCTTGCAAATATTTACAAGTAGAAATAGTTATAATGTCTTTACAATGATGGTAACAACAACAATAATAATAATGAAAATTCTGTAAGAGGAAGAAGAAGAAAAAGAAGAAAAAGAAGAAGAAGAAGAAGAAGAAGAAGAAGAAGAAGAAGAAGAAGAAGAAGAAGAAGAAGAAGAAGAAGAAGAAGAAGAAGAAGAAGAAGAAGAAGAAGAAGAAGAAGAAGAAGAAGAACAAGAACAAGAACAAGAAGGAGAGGAAGAACAAGAAGAAGAATTAGAATTTATGACTCCATCTGACTCAGCTTTGATTGTCAGTGAATTGCTTTTCAAGATCAAGAAAGCTCCTACTTGGATTTCTCATACCTAAACTGAGGCACTACACCCAAGCACATTCTTCTTAATGTCTCTACTTCTTTACTTTGGACATTCATTGCCAGTAATTCAACCTCACGAATATACACAAGCTGGCTCAAACTAGCTACTTTTTATCTTATCTTTTTACCAAAGTTTCTGAATTTTTGAACCTTTCCAGGTTAGAGGGAAATGGGTAAGAAATGTATCTATGATTTATATTGTCTGGCTTTGCATTTTTGAAGCTTGAAAGAAATAAATATTATATTTTCACTGCCCTCTGAATGATTTCTAATATTGCTTGAAGTCTTCCATTTTATTACAAGTTGTACATAATTTGGTATGTTTCTGGGGAAGTATACAAAGTGTAATAAAAACCAGTATCACAGAGCAAATCAATAGTTAAATGACCTAATAATAAAAGAAATTGACTTGGAATAGTTCAATGTTGTCAATCTATTTTCAGGTAATTCTCTTTTGAAGAAAATGCAGCTGCTTGAAGTAACTGGCAAACTGCTGAGATTTTGATAGCGTAATCCAGCCAAGAATTATCTATGATCGTTAAAATTGTCACTGCCAATGAAAACAGGATTATACTTTGGATCCACAATCCATAATAAAAATACCGAACTAGCTGCCAGTGTGTTTGGATCAGGCAAATATTCCCTCTCAGCCCTTTCTTTCTTGCCTCATCTCAGAACGCAATTTTGGTTTCAATTTGCACCAGGCAACTTCTTGGCTGCTGTTCACGACAGTTTTATTTTTCCTTAGGATGGATGTAATCCCCTGAGATACACAGCAGCTTGCGACACCCTCTTTTCTGAATACAAGCATTACAATGTGCAGGAATTTTTAACAGTGACCTCTGCATTGGTAATATATTAAAAATAAAAATGTGGTGGGAATTAAGCAGGACCCTGTAGATGCATAAGCATGCCTTTCTTTATCAAAGTGTTACTCTATGGGCTTCAGGAGGATCTTAATGTGAAAAGGTTAGTCAGGTACATAAGTGTCTGTAGCTGAGCCAGGGCTCCAGACAGAGCAAAGATGTGCAGGTAAAGTAACAGGAATGGAGCCTCACCAATCTATGCTGCAGTTATACTGAGAAGTCAAATTTTGTCATTAATATTAGCCTGGAATGAATTACTGTCCAGCCTTGAACTAAATATATGAAGATATTAAAATATTGTTTCTTCTTATTGTATCCAAGGTGAGCTTAATGCTGAAAGGCTCCTGAAACTTTGAATTCCCATGTAGATTCAAGAGAATCGCAGGAAATTTCTGACCCTGTCTTTCCTAGGCCATGTGATATTTGTGCATTTGTTTTAAATATACTTGTACAAGGTACTGAATAATTTTAAAGACAACAATAATTTTCTTGTGGCCAGCCTTTTAAAATAAACTATTTGCATAGTATGAGTACAAGTAATCTCAGAATCCAAATCTTAATTGAATCCAAATAGCTGTAGTTCAACAGATCAACATGATTAAAGCATAGAATCATAAAATGCCTTGGGTTGGAAGAGGCCTTAAAGATCATCCAGGTCCAACCCCTCTGGGCAGGGATACTTTCTACTAGATCAAGTTGCTCAAAGCCCGATCCAAACTGGGCTTCAATACTGCCAGGGGTGGGGCATCCACAACTCCTCTGGGCAACCTGCCTCATCACCTTCACAGTAAAGAATTTCTTGCTAACATCTAATCTAAACTTACTCACTTTCAGTTTGAAACCATTCCTCCTTGTTCTAGCACTACATGCCTTTGTAAAAAGTCACTCTCCATCTTTCTTGTTGGCCTCCTTCAGGTACTGGAAGGTAGCAAAAAGGTCAAACTGAAGCTCGCTCTTTTCCAGGCAGAACAAACCTAATTTTGTCAGCCTTTCCTCATAGGAGAGGGGACTCGTCACTCTAATGAACTTGGTGCCCCTCTTTTGGACTCATTCCAACAGGTCCTTGTCCTTCCTGTGCTGAGGTCCCCGGAGCTGGATGCAGCACTCCAGCTGGGGTCTCACCAGAGGAGAGCAGAGGGACAGAATCCCCTCCCTCTCCCTGCTGCCCACGCTGCTTTGGATGCAGCCCAGGACACGTTTGGCTTTCTGGGCTGTGAGTGCACAGTGCTGGGTCATGTCCAGCCTCTCACCCACCAACACCCCCAAGTCCTTCTGGGCAGGCTGTGCTCGATCTGTTCATCCCCCAGCCTAACTTGAACTGACACAAATATCCTCACCTAGCAACGTACACTCAATTTTTTCTGTCTGTCTGTGATATATTAATCTCCAACAATTTGGTTCAGGTCTTCTTAGAGCACTGCAACTAAGTATTCAAAGTGATACTGTCAAAAAACAAAATTCTAACTGTTTTCAATATGTAATGAAAGTAAAGCAAAAGTCTATTAAAATCATGATGACATTACAGGGGGATTTTTCTATATGTGATTAAATCACAATTTTAATTTCTTTTTGCCAGCATTCTTTTTCTGTTAACAATAAAGAAGTCAATAAGCATCCCAGGGAGTTTTTAGTCTAAAAATTCCATAAATAACCCCTAGTTAATGTGCCATATCCATTACATACACGTATTTATGTTTGAAGACTTCTAATTTCTCTTTGTGCAGATAATGTGCTCTGTTGATCATCCATGTCAGGGATACAAAGCCTTATGTCCAGCAGGGTTTTTAGTAAAACATGAAGCACATCATGAATACAGCTTTACTGCTTCCGGGGCTGGAACCGACCCAGGACTGCAAAACATACTTTCCCACAGAGCTTTGAGTAATAGATTCTGCTGGATCCAAATTTTATCTGCACACAAGCTTAAGTTGACGATCAAGAGTGTTAGAGAATACCCTAGGTCATGTAAGCCCAGCAGAGAAACAGGATTCCTTGGTATTTCTGTATCATCTGCAACAGACCCTGATGGACTGGTTTTATCCATTGTTTTCCATTGTACAACACAGCTAAGCCTTCCCTTGCCCTGGGTACTCTCAAGATGTAAGAAGCAATATGACCACTACGTACAGTTTGCGTGATCATGTTCCAGACACAGTACAGGACTGATGAGGTATAGTTTTCCCTGCTGTTTAGCACAGCAGACAAAGACCTAATCCAAAGTCTGATAAATCAGTGGGTATCTTTTTGTTGACTTTAAACCAAGGCCTAATAGCGTAAAGCCAGAAAAATGCTTCTCTAACTTATACATGAGAAGTATGTGCTCTGAGTCAAAGCAGCTGTTTCTAAGAGATTAATTGCCCCGATCAGTAAATTCCACAGTAAGTAGATACTATTTAATGACTGCAGAGGATGCTTTGGGAAGCAACTCCTTCTGTATTAATTGGAGTGCTGTCTAAAAAACAGTCTCATCAGTTTTGAGCTTGAATTTTATTGGCAATTGAGTGTTTATCAATAGGAACAACTATTTGTATCATCTCTTTAGTACACATGACCTACAAATGAAGCAAATTAATAGTAGTCAATTACAAAGTCATTTTAAAGTAAAATTGCAAGTAATGTGTTAGGCCCTCAGAGACCATCTCTAGGTTAACATGTGTTGAAAACATAATTACTTTATTTTGTCTTTCAGCATTACCATCAATTTATCTCTCTGGAGAGAGCAATTCAAATATCTTATTTTCAAGGAGGAGAGCAAGAGAAGTCACGAATACTTTGAGGTCAGTGAGAAGTCTTTTTATTTTTTTAATGTCTTATCCTTAAATTACAGTCACAAAGAAATACACTGTATTGAAATGTAAATGTTCTGCAGCTGGTATTTGTTGCCTACTTTAGCAGATTTTTCAGGAATATGTAACAATACAATTCAGAAAATGTCTAAGATGAAGAAATAGGCAACAGAAATTGGTTAATTCAGGAAGATATTCTGACTCTGGGGGCTCAGTTATCCTGAATTATACACAAGCCTGAGTGTCAGAGTAACGCAGCATCCCCTTGGGTACTCGGGACACAAACATAGCCTTGGCTTCGTCAGAGTCAGCCTGGCTCTGTTTGGCTCACTCGGTGCAATGCAGCACTGTTCATGCCTGGGTAGCCCCTTACTGGGGATGCCAGTAACACCATCCCCTCTGCTTACCAGGGCTGGCCCCAGACACCCTGAGGAAGAGAGCAAGGATGGTAGATCTTCATGGAGCTAGTCTGGGAGAAATTCTGCTAGGTGTGAAACTTGTAAAGAAAAATATCCCTTGATCCCCTAGATTCAGTGGATGCTAATTAGCACCCCCTGCAATTGAACAATGTCCATGACCACAGAGTAAGAGCAGAATATTTCCAAAGTTCACCAGTCTGGACTGGCACCAGATAGCACTGACAGCAGTCCATGAGACACCACACTTTAGCTAACACACCTGTCTGAACCATTCTTGTTGTACAGATGTGAACCAATAATCTGTGACCTATAGAATCCTAAAACAGACAAGTACAAATTAATGGTACAACCCTAACATAAAAATTGTTCGTGTTCAGTAAGAACATCAGAAGAAGTAAATGGCATTAGAAGCATATGGAATGAGAAGTAGAAGAGAAGAAAAACAAAATGGGACTCTATCCAAGAAGATTCTCAGAGCTGTCTCAGCATTTAATACAGGTGCATAGAAGATAAAAGGCTCACACTTCCTTACATTTGTGTAGTTAATCTGTAGGCTGTAAATCTTTTCTCAGTAAACTTTTCTCTATTCCAGGCATAAAACCATTCACTGATTTGTATTTTTTTGTAAAGTTATGTGCTTCATGATAAGCTTGCCCTAAAGCTCATATTTTTGAAGTTGAATTAAAGCCAGTTCAGCAAATTAATATCCTGTTATATTATTATAAGGAGAAGCTAGGCTGCTACAGTCATGCAACTTTTTATCCCTTTGTCCACCTCAGTCCCCTGTTTCCTCCACATAAACGTCCCATGTGTATCTAGAGATCTGTTCTGTCAGCACCAGCAAAGCAGGGATTAAGGGCTTTATCTCAATTTCCATGGCATCCTATATATTTTGAAGAAATTTTGTCATATCAAGTAGAAACTGAGAGCCACAATGTTGATTTATGTATGATGTGATCGACTTTGCAACTGGGATACTCTTTTTGTGTTGTGGAAATCTCTTTCCCATACATAGAAGATCTGGCCTTTATCTGACATTAGATTTTCTAGATTAAGTTGGCTGCATACTTCATTTGGTTCCATATGTTTGAGGCACACTCACCACTGTTGTACTGCAGGAAAAGAAAGTTTCCTGAAGAACACTAGTCCTCAAAACATTTACTGTCAGCAAACAGCTGAATTGACAAACTCCCAACCATTCTGCACAGAGGCACATCCTGTTATACTTTAGATTTTCCATTAAATATCTTTTGAATGCTGGTTAACATATGATGATACAGTCCAGTTCATGAGGCAGGTCATTATGCTACTTTTAAGAATTTCTCCTTCAAGGAATGAAAGGCTTAAGAATTTTCTAATTATATTAAGATCACCTTTAGTGCAAGCTAGGTTGAGATTAAAGAAAAATAGAGAACGTTGTTATCAAATGTAAAAATACCATTGAAAAACTTTAGAAAAATATAAAAGTATGTACATATCTGCTACTTAGAAAAACTCCAAAGTTTCCTCTTCCTTTGCAGTATGCAGCTGACAAGCTGATTACATGCTTCATGGCCCTGTCAGTAGCATTCTTTGCAAATCCTATGTCCTTACCTTGTGTCACAGAAGGCCAGATTTGCTTGCTTCTGTTCCTTTTTATGCCCCAAACTGTTTTTATGGTGAGTTGAAATGCAATTCCAGCTCCTTCTTCTACTCTTCCAGCATTTCTTATCGACAGCTTCCAACAAGAGGTCATTTCAAAATTCTGTCCCCAGTCTACGGCTTGCCTCCTTCTGCTTTGGAAATACTAATATTCTTTGGGCATGCTCAGACGAGGTCATCTCTTGCCCCAAAACTGAATGGAATGTGCTAATGGCTGAGCCCTGCAAAGAGAAGCACTTCGTCATCATTCAAATGCTGCAGCAAGATGCATAATATAAGCAAAACCTCATATTTTCATATAAATATACAATTTGATAATTATATCTTAGGCAGTTATATTTCCAGGAGTAGCACAGGCAAATCACTACTGGGTTTCTTTAGTAGATATAATTGTAACTGTTTCAGAATATTAATGGTTTTTTGGGATCACTAAGTCCTAATCTTGTTATTGAACACTAAGACACTTTTTTTTTCCTCCATATTACAGCAAGGACTCTGCATTTTCCTCTTATCTTTGAATAAATAATGATGAAATTTCAGCGCCCTACTTAGATATTCTATGGATCTGCTTCTGTTGGGCACAACTATGTAGATAAAGAAGCATGTGGGTTCAGAGAGAATTTTAAAAACTTTAAAAGAACAAAAATTATCAGAGTGGGTCTGGGGTTTTTTGTGGCTTTTTTTGTAATCAAGTCTTTGATGGATTAAGGTGGAAATGGAATCTGCATAATTTTGCTTTTAAAAAACATTAACTACCTTCCAAGTTTCTCTTTCTCACGTGTAAAATGCCAAATGAACTTGAATAGTTGCCTGTTCAGCACAATGAGCCTTAAAATCCTGCAGAAAATCTAATATAGTTCCTTTCCCTTCTCAGTGCAGTAATATTTTTAGAAAATGAAAAAAAAATTCCTTGTAATTACAAATGTTTTGTCAGGACTCAATAAGTATAACAAAGTTTTTAAAATCACCTTTTAAAAAGAAAACAAGGTGCCATGAAGTGTCTCAGGGATAGTAAATCTGCTTAAATAACAAAGTAAATAAGAATATAACTAGCCCTAAACCTTTCCAAAACACAGGTGATTTGTCACGTCTGTTCATACAAGTGGGCCTGTGCGCGGTTGGCCTTTGGGACACAGTCTTTCAGGCTGCCAAGCAATTAAAGTGCAGTGTACTTCAAATTTCGTTTGATTTCAGGGATAGGAAAAGCCCATAGGGAACTGAGGAGACTCAGGACCCACTACTGGAAATGCTGAACTGGCTGCATAGGAGTGGGCCATGGCCCGTGAGGAGTAATATTAAGCATTTCACTTACACCAAGGGTCATTATTAGCTTTTCATTTTATTTTCCTAAGGCAAGGACTAAGCTCACTTTTGGAAATAATTGTTGATAAAACATTTAGAAATATACTTAGAGTCATAGAATCACAGAATTGTTAACCTTGGAAAAGAACTCTAAGGTTATAGAGCCCAACCATTAACTGGCAGTACCCTGTGCTGGTAAGGAACCATATCCCCAAGCACGTGAAGATGCCACTAGGAAATGTCCTTACTTCTTCTACTTCTTGCTTGAAGTAGTGGTGCACATATCACGTATCTCACATCACAAACCTCTTGATGGGTACCTCCAGCATTCACCTGCTTTCTGTTTCAGGCAGCTGGCAGACAGACATGTGTGTTGGCAGATGGGGCAGACATTTGAAAATGGGGGAAAAAACCACTCCTGAAACTTATTAAGAAAATTCTGTGTCTTCAGTTTGCAAGATATCAGTCACTAAATGGCCTCACCGTTTCTACACTATTTATCCAATGCTTTCTGCCTTCAGAGAGCAGTAGTGTCAGGGAAAAGGGTAGCAGGAAGACCTGATGGAGTTGTAAGTCCTCCCTCCCATGCAGCCCTTCCTCCTACATGCATTTCGGTTTCAACCTTAAAGATTAAATGTTTGCATTCCACCACATTTTTGTTAACTCGTTAATTATTATTGTCATTGAGAATTAGTAAAGTAAACCCTGTCTAGACAATTTCCCTTGATATGATCTTAGAGTGCATTAAAGAAAAAAACCCATTACTTTATCTGGGGAATATTTTTCTTTCTAATAATTGACATTTTACCTTTGGAAATTAATATTTTAGAAGCATGATTTGAGGGCATCTAAGGGTTGTAAAATCTTGTGGTGGCACACTGCAGTGCTTAACAGTTTCGTGTACTCTGTCTTACATTTAAAGACACCAAAGCACGTCATTGCAAGACCATAAAACACACCCTGTAATGTCTTATCTTTTAATTAGGTCACCTAGTCTGCCCACCTTTTTAAGTGCAGTGGTTAAGACTATATTTCTATCATTTCTCCAGATTGTTTTTAAAATTCCCAAAGGAAGGTTCTTCCTCTAGTTTTTTAGGAGAATTGTTTTATACTTCAATATAACTCACCATTAAAATGGTTTCTTGTCAAATTTTCTACTTATTTAATATCAGGCAACTAAAGTATTGCTTTTTCGCATGATTGTAAAGGTTTCACCTCTCCTTATTGCTTCCATATCTCCTATATAATTTATCATTCTCTCTGATTTTGGCAAATACATACATATTTATACTGAAATTTAAAACTGAATGAAAAAATACTCACATCCTTTTTCATCTAGGACTTTATTTTATATAAAAATTATGGAAACTTCAAACAATATGCATGGCCTGGTCTTACCATAACTGCAATCTAAACATCGGCGTGGATCACACCCTTTCTCTCACCCACAGCCTAATCCCAAGGGCACCAAAATTTGGCACTTTTCAGTTACAGGAGACCTAAAGGGAACTTAGTTTCTTCTTCACAGGGCATTGGCCACAACCCAAACTTGAAAACTTCACAAAAACCTGCTGAAACTCACACTGTTTGTATTGGCTTTGCTTTAAAGTATGGTGAGAAGAAGACACATTTTGCACAGAGCTCAGTAACTGAAATGCATGCCTAGAAATTGGGAGAAAGCTGAGATCCAAGCTTTCTAGAGGTTAGAGGAATTTAAATAGACTTCTTCTATCCCCTCAGAGCTAACCTTTGACACCAGGCTGTATGGCAGTTTCTCCACCATTCCAGTGGAAGTTAGGTAACTGTGCAAAAGAAATGCAAGGTTTAGGAACATAGAGAGAGACAGTAAGGAGGAGATATCCTGGATACATAACCTAGTGGTAGATTAATATGCAGAACGGAGCAGAAGAGGAATCCTGGGTTCTGATTTCAAAGCCAGGGTTTCACTCAGTGTCTTTTTTAATACAAAACATAAAACTGATCTCCAAAGTAGTACTGAAACTTAATATTTCCCCTTTAGTGTGTTACATACAGCAGCTCTAGGTATAAATCCACATTCTTTCCATTAGGAATAAGATGTCTGGTTTCTGTTCTCTGGACTATTTAAGTACTCTACCCCATCTTTTTTTCAGTACAGGCTATGATGCAGAATAGAGGAATGAACAGTATAGTTCTGTTACAGGAAGTTTTTGTCTGAATAAATCAGGCTTGTAACAGCATTTAAAAGTCTTTTATGATTGTTTGTCAGGGCAATCAAAGAGATGCTTGGCTTAAATAGAAAATAATAATCCATGGTTTAAAAAGCTGTTTGGTGAGCAAAAACTATGGACTGCCTGGTACTTTCTTAACTTGCTTTTCACTTCATAATATAGTGGCAGGACTTATAAACAGTTTTATCTCTGATTTAATGGCAGTAGTTCATGCATTCTATAATCAGTATCTTCCATTCATTATTTTCATTTAATATACAGTCCTCTTGTGTCTCTTTTCCTTGCTTTAAGGTTTGCAATATTTATGGAATTCAGTGTTCAGGGAAGATCTGTACACAAGACTCCTTAACAGGGTGATACATGAGCACATGACACTGTCTGCTAAGGGAAAAACACTTCAGTTCCACTTTGCAATGGGATAGCAACCTTGCACATACCTCATATTTGCAATAAATAGTCATGTGGAAAGGTGACATGACATAAAAATCATAAAAGAACCCCAATCTCACTGCATGCTAATATTTCTGTGTTGATAAAACCTCATGTAAAGTTTAAGAACAAGATGCCGAGGAGCACTGAATTTCTTCCAGGTAGAACAAGTGTACCCAACATATTAACTATACAATATAAAGTCAAGTGTTTACAGCAAAAAGAGTAATTTTCTTGTTTGTGTTCAAAAATTCAATGAAAACTTATTTTATTCAACAACTATATTCCAGATCCAAACCCTTCATTATAGGAAATAGCATGGACAAGTGTTTTGACTGAATAAATTTTCTAAGCATGTGAATTGAACTGAATCAATTTTTCTAATTTCAAGGCTATTCACTGTGAACCCAGTTTAAGACTCCCAGCGAGCACTACAGCAACACATTCAGACTGAATTGCTTTGAAATTGGTTAAAGGCTACTTCAACTTCATTTCTTCAGCTACATTTTGGAAAGCATGTTTTCACAGGGTAAATTTAATTTCAAGTTGAACTGCTGAATTGATTAAATGTCTTATTGCATCATGCCGTAACTTTATTGCAATTCCAAAGTTCATAGAAAAATATAACAGCAACTATGAAAACAGCTACAACAATGGTACCTAGTCCACTGACAGTACATTTATGCAGTCAAAAATTTGACAAAGTATTTTTTTTGTCTCAGACCTTTTGTCTTTTTATTTCATTTTTTTCTATTATTTGCTCTGTTATGAAAAGCAGTAAATATCACTTCCAGGTTATAATGTTAGTTTTTGCTGCTATTTCTACTTTTGAATTTTTTTTTTTTCCGTAATGAAAAATACTAGTGTATTTCTCTCCCCTTATGGAAGGCACCAGTCAACTTTCCCTGTACTTTTCCCCATTCAATTGCTGATTCTCTGTGGGGGATAGCTCCAGAGACAACATCTTGGGTCACAGAGTATGTATCAGTTTTTATGAAGGACATATGCAACAGCATTTTCTGTTTTGGTTTGACTCTTTTTTCCTTCCCTAGCTGTTTCTACCTTTCTGTAGCCTCTCTGGCTGACACTGAGCATGTGGCTAGCATTGGCTCAGAGCTTTCCACAGTAAATACTTATTCCTTCTTCCAACTGGAAAAAGCCAATCACTAAGTATGAAAAACTCTGGCGTTTTCTTCCCATGAACCTAACTCTGACTGGATCAATATTGATTTTCATTTCCTGGTTTTTCTGCCAGACACCTGACAATGAAGGCATTCTCCAACATTTTTTCAGTTTTAGTTTAGCCCATCCTAAGTCTTCCTTTGAGAGAAGGCTTTACAGAAGTCTGAAAGAAGATTAATAACAGTTTAGGAGGGAGTAATTTGGAAACCAACTCCTAGAATCTAGAACAAGAGTAAACATGGAACATTTTTGATGTGCCAAAATACAAACTGGAAAGTTAAGAGCAGCAGTTTCTGATTGTAAAATGTTTGGATCACGACACTTCAGTCCAAGGCTAGTTAAGCCAGTCTTTCCTGGTGAGCATTCCTAGCACTTTCCACAGAACAACCTTTCCCAACAAAGAAAGATTTCACCTGGAAATTACTAATTAACTATTATATGCAACATTCAGCTACAAGAAATCCTACTGAACACTGGTATTTCCTCTGAAGTCTCATACCATCCATACTGTCTTGATTAAATTAGATTCACTGCGCTGTTGCCAAATTTTGCAGGGCATTTTCTGAAAAATTACACAAATAAGATATTATGAATGTATATTTTTACTGCATCTGTTCTTTAGTGCAGAGAAGAAAATCACTACGGCACAATACAAAATAAAAGGAAGGCTACAGCTGCATTTTTGCAGAACCCTGCACCTCTGATCATGCTGGCTGTATCCACTCTTACTTACTCAAGGTAAAGTCATCAAAATATACGTATTTCATTCCTAAGTGTTTGTATGTAAATTCCATTCATGGGAGCATTCAGTGTTGAGTATATCCAAGGCTCAATAAAAAGTACATATCGCATCGCAGAAAGAAAGCCTATAAATTCTGCAGTTTTATTCTGCCACAGCTGTTCAGTAAGGTATTGCAGGATTACAACTACATTTTGCAGATGTTCACTGTGCCTGCATTTAAGTACCTCCAACTGGACAACATATAATCTCTGTAAGTGCGTTCCTGTGTACTGAGTTATTTTCAAGTCCCTAAAGTTTGGAAATACCACAAGGGTGTCCTGGTGTCAGCACTCTGCTTACGCCGTGAAGTGTTACACATGGACTCTTGCAGAAGTAAATAAAATTATCTCAGACTGTCACATAGACAGGAAAAAAAAGTCACATTTTTTTCTGACATGTCACTTTGGAACAGAACAGATCTCAGGAAGTAGTACAACTGTGGGAAGAGATATCTCTCGAGTTATCTAGCTCTTGCTGCTGCGCATAATAAGACCAAACTCAACATGACTCTCATTTCACTGCAATGGGATTCCTTCAGCAAGAGATATACAGTGAGACAAAGTAGAGATAACAATATAATTTTAATTTTAAAATAAGTGTAAATACAATTGTAACTTGATTTCTTACCAGCCCTCTGTAAACACTGCAGTATGATACTTTCAGTTATAAAGGGTTAGAAATTTTAAAGCCTGGTCCCTGAAAGATGTCAGTGAATGATTTTCCATCAGGGAACAGTTTCATGCCTCAGTGGAGACAGTCTGCTTCACACAGACACTAACATTTCAGTTAAGACAAAGTCTAACATTTCATTTAAGATGATGTCTCCTCCTGTGGTTTTGGTTTCCAGAGAGGCTGTGCTTTGTTGGGTCACTGTGTTAGCACCTATTTGAAACCAGGATTTAGCCCTTGTGCTTTTGTTAGCTTCCTATCACAAAGATTCACTCACCCTGCTGAATCCTAAACAGAACAGCAGCATTAATTACATATTTACAGGAGCAAAATACAGAAATAAATGACTTCTCAGAACACAGGACCATGTTGAAAGAACTGTCAAGCAGGGCATTCAATTTTAAATGCTTCTGATCTGGCAAGGAAGAGATTACTGTTTTCCATATTCATATTTTATATTTTGACTGACTCCAGACCAACCCCAGGGAGAGCCCAGAATATCAGCTTGTCTGTGCCTGGGAGCTAACACTGGAATATACAATCAGGAAAGCCTGCCGTCTGATTAAACCTCTCCTGACACCACCCCAGCTTTGGTGAAATTTAAACTGCCTCTTCCCTCCTTCTCTGCCTTTGTGAGATGCAGAAGAAGTCATTATAGGCTGCTTGCTAGTGATGGCTGACCCTGCTGGTTCGGCCCAGCGCTGTCTCCGGGGGACAGGGCAGAGATGGGCTGACAGCAGAGCCCGGGCACAGGCCAGCAGGGACCCCCAGTCAGTGCCACTGACAACAGCAGCCAGCTTTCGTTTCCTCACGTCCCTGAGGTTTTAATATTATGGTGTAGGGAAAGAGGCTTTTAGTACTCCATTGACCACATTCATTGATGTTGTTTCTCTGAGCCTTTTGGACCAGAGGAGGTGGTGTGAAAGGGAGGGAGATGTAGTGGAAAAGGAGAAGCATCGTGTTTTGACTGATGCTATCATCACAGGCTACTGCACTGATAGGAAAGTTAAAGAAATCCTTTGGAAAGCTGTAAGATCTCTGACTGCATAGAAATCCTTTGCTATCACAATTCATTTTGCAGTTGTGTTTCAAGGCATATTTTCTCCATTTTTGTAGTGGACATACTTTGTCTCAAAAAATGGCATAAATGGCCTTTCCCCTCCATATGTATAATGCACACAGGCTTTATGCTCATTTATTGTACAGCAGTGCACAGACATGTCAGAGACACAATGCTCAATCACAGAAGACTTCACTTCAGGTGTGAAGAGTTTCTGTGATTATGACAGAGAAGGTGTCTTGAAATACGGATGTGCCTGAAAGGAAAGATTATTAGAGAACATAGTGGGTGAAAGATATAGAATATATCCTCAGTGTGCACTTCTACCCTTGAAGGGGAGTCAATAGAGTATCTGAGACTACCATATTAATGTTATAAAACAGGCAATGTTATTTCTTGCAGGAATCATGCAAGACATGGGTCCTTATATCTTAAAAAAAAAAGAAAGAAAGTTGCTACACCAGCCCCAGCCCAAAGAACAAATTCATTAGTTAGCAGGAGCTGCAACAGAAAGCCCCATTTACCTTATCCATCTGTCTGTGAAGTAATTTTCACTCCTCTTCTCTTTCTAATACTGAATAGCTTTTCAGTGCGACAAGGTCTCAGAAAAGAGTGCTCCTCTACTCTTCCCAAAGCTGTCCAGTAACAGCTGAAGCTATCCGCTAGAATCCAAAAACATGGATATCACCTCACTCCTTTGAATCATATGGACAAGAGAATTTGAGGAATTCCAGCTTCTGAAAGGTATATTGGAACTCCTTACCAATTCTACAGAGAAGACAACAGAAACTGCCTTTTCCCACCTGCTTGATAATCACAATGCTGCATTTTAAAAATAGCTACAAATGACAAAATTAATAATATAGTGTAGATTTGTTGTCGTTGCTTTGGTCCAATATATCAATCTAGGTCCTCTAGTTGCTACCAAAAATAGAGGGCTCCGGATACTGATCTCATACATTAACTGTGTCTAAATGAGAAGACTTGTGGAGGATCAGCTACTGAGTACAAGACTCTAACTCATTAAGAAGAAGGCATAAGCTATTTGCCTCTAAGTATTAGGTGGAGGGCCTTTGTTGGAGTTGAAATCTCTGGCATAGGAATGCAGGTGTTTTCAGATTTAAATTCTTGACTATAGTCAGAGGTGAAACAGTAGTGTATTAATAAATAGAGTGCATTTGTCAATAAATAAAGGTGTTTGGAAGTGTTCCAATGGAACAGTTTCAGCTAAAAGGCTGAAATGTTATATGGAGGCATCTCAGTTTTGGTAAAAGCCAATAAAAACACATGCAGGTGAGTTTTGGTGGGAGCGAGCTTAAGGGGAACCAGGGAGGCACAAGATCTTTGTCCTGGCAGCAAGCCCTTGGAGGACGCTTTTCTGGGGTTGGACACCCAAGGCACTCTTGTTCGTGACTTAAGGTGTAAAAATGTTCCAGAACAGACTTGGCATAAGCTGGCACTAAAATAAGGTATATAAATCATAAGATTTTTTTTATTATTGTACTTTTAATCAGAACAAAAACTGATATTGAAACCAAGCATTTCCTTGGAATCAGTAGTAGTCTTTTCTGGGCCAACTGTATGAATTAACATTTAACACAAACATAGTTCTTTAGCAAACAGAGCTTTTATTTCATATTGCTTCTGATCAATGCCTTTTTCCCCTAAATGGAAGGAAATATAAATCCAACAAAGGCTGAGAGCTTACTGTGACATCAGTAGCTATTTTTATCACAACCATCATCATGAAGCCCTGCAAATCTTTCTTACAACTTAACTGAAACATTAACAACATCTCAAAGTAAAGAAGGAACTCAGTGCTTCTGGGGTGTAACTCCACCATAAAATGCAGAGAATTTTGTCTTTTTTTTTCCCTTTTGTCTTTGTGTTTTATTTTGCTTCCAGCCATGCAGTTGGTCGTCATCCTTCAGCCTCAGGCACCAACATTCATAATGACCTCAGGAAGAGCTTTGAGGCTGAACTGAGTTTTCTGCAGCTGGTCTATCCAGGCCACCTGAATAGGACCCCAAATCTGTACAGAGTGCTGAGTGTGCCTGTGCTCTTCTTGCCAGGACAGTTCTGGTGTGGATGTATGTTCCCTTCTGCAGACTGAGCTGTGCGAGTAGAAATAACCAGTAAAGGGACAAAGTGAACCTGTGGGTGTGTTAATCTCTTGTGCTGCTCACCAAGTTTCTCCACAGCTTGTTTGTCAGCATTGTGCTAGAAGACAAGGACTGCAATTGTTTACTTCTTCCTATAGAGAGGGTGCAAGAGGGGAAACTCATGGAAAAATTACTTTCACTGCATTCCCACAGAGGTCAGTCCCAGTCCCACCTTGTAAATTACACAAGTAAAACCCTTATGTGAAGGAAAAGTACATTGAATTTGAAAGCTGGCATTTAAGCACAGCACCTTCATAGTTACATTAATTATTTAACACATTTGTTCACCATGTAAAAAACCAGAAATTTCAAGCTGAACCAGCAAAAGGAATTTTTTTTTTCACAGTCTGCTGGGAAGGAGCTTTGTATATGCAAATAAAACATACAATGAACTGTTAAGAATCCAGTCCTCAAATTTCTGTCGTGTCCCAGTTATTAGCCACAGATGTCCAGTAATGATCTCTCTTTGTTCAGCAAATTGACTTTTTTTTCCCCTGTGGGGAGAAGGATAGAGCAATTTGGCTAAAGAAAGTCTCTACCTCCACTTCTTGTTTCCTTAATGAAAAAAAATGAAATCTCTTGAAACATGGAGTAGGTTAATTGGAGCAACAACTGTCTTGTTCAGTTAATCAGCTCTGAATTCACCAATAGGTATCCCAGCTGGCACTGGAAGTAATCACTAAAAGTGTTAGGAGTGTGTATGCAAGCTAGCCAAAGCTTACAGAACAAAACAGTGCCTGTGAGGACTGAATAGACAGCATTATCCTGATGAAGGATTTCTTACAGTATTATTTCAGTTGAACAAAATAGGATATGCACAGTACGAAAAAGGAAAAGCAGAACAATACTAAAATGAGAAGGAGGAGATCATAAAAAAGGAACATTAAGACTTGAATCTACAGAGTCAATAGAATTCAGTTGAATAGCTCATTGTACCTATTCTGCTGCAAAAAAAAAAATTAAAAAAGAAGCAATCTCATTTTGGGAAAAGGGTGGCACTGAAAGAAAATTTTCTAAGAATTCACTGAGACTGTGACAATCACTACTAAAATAAGAAGAAACAATAACATAAATTCCCACTAAAAACACCTACTAACACAAACAATCTAATATATTCCCCTATTTAAAAGATGTTGACATTCATAACACCTGGAGCTTGCTGTTACACCTCTAAACATGGCTCTGCAACAGTGGTACATCAATCAGATGCTGCCTCTCCCAAGTAATATCACTTTAACCCCCTACATTCAATGAGATGACAGAACTATCCTTAGCCAGTGAAAACCAGCACAGCAATGTTTTCTCATTATCTTGTGGCTAAGATATACCTACGTTTTTATTTTTCCAAAAATAAAGGGCTATGTCCTGCTCTGGGCTATACCAGAATTTTTGCCAGCATAATTTTAGAGGGATCAATTGAATAGCAGACAGTAAAGTTGGATATCAATAGGGGTAGACTTAGAGCATAGATAGACATCATTTCCTGGATCAGCATGGAAGAGGTTATGACTCTCATTTTCCTCTTGACAGCTTTTGATGATGCAACTTGACGTACAAGTACTTGGCTACATTGACTAAAGGCCTTGTGCTGCATTTAGGGTGTAGACCCTGGACGTGTGCCTTTGATATGAACTTTCCCTTGATACCACACCTTTCCCTTCCACAGAAGCCTGTAAATCCCTCAGCCTTCACACCACTGGGTAGCTGTAGCTCTGCTCACTTCCAGCCCCCAGCCCAACCCACAAGCCAGCTCCTGTCAGCTCCTCCCATTTAAAGCCCCCAGGCAATGATTGCAGTCTGAGGAGACCTGCCTGGCTGAGTTTCCATAAAACAGCTCCAGAGATCAAGCTGGCAACAAACACTGTGCAGTAGTATTCATGCAGCATAGACAGCAGTACCTAATTTAGGTACCACAAACACTGCCAACAGCCTTAACACTTAAATCCTTTTTATGTAGGCAGTCCTGAGATACAGTACTGCAAGTCATCCTATAATTCCCAGTGACAGCTGAAATAGTGGTGTTATTTGTTTACGACTAAAATTTAAGAGCAATTCTGTTAAATGGTTACGAATTTATACAACAAGAGGAATAGCAGCAGAGAGCTAATTATACTACTTCTCCACTACAACAACAAAAACTCCATCTTTTTAAAGAATGAATTTAGCTAACCCTTCTGCACTACCATAGTATTTCCTGGCAAATGCTATAACCTGTTTTCTGCTGGCAGGGAGCAAGCTCCTTTCTATCAAGGTCATGGAGAAGAAACCCAGCTCATACAAAAAAGGGAGCAAAATCTAAGCACTTTGTATCAGTTGTTGGCATGCAAAGACATAATAACGGTACTTAGGCTTTTAAATTGAAGTGTGTCATTTAAGTAGCATAAAATATCACTCTGACTAAGAGAAATGTAATATCAGGGAATAAAGCAAAAGGAAAATCCTCTAAATCCTCAAGAACTAAAGCAAGTCTGTTCATTATATGCCAATAAATTTGAACCAAATATCTAACTGCTCTATTAGAGAGACATAAGTGGTAATTCTTTGGCCACACAGGGTGGGATATCTGTGATTAAGTCCACCAGTGCCAAGATCAAAAGAAACTGTCAGACATTTAATCACATCACAGACGATATCTGAAGGAGGCTCCTGTTTGCTGTCATAGTCTCCTGAGGGGATATGTCAGGCTGCTTGAGGGGGTGTCCAAAAGAGAAATCATGCCTGTTACTGAACAGGGTCCCTGTTTACACGATGCCTCTGCTCAAGGGTGTGAGGGACAAAGCTGTCAGCAAAGAGAAATTCATAATGGATGAAATCACACTTGCATTTGCCAATTTTCTGAATGCAATCTTTGTGAAGAAGTTAGATTCTAATAACACAGATGTTACAGGGGAAGGACATTCTAGTTATATCCTATTTACAGCAATGTAATTAAGATCAGAGTCTGGCTTGAAATATCTACAACTGGAACTTGAATAATTTGGACACAAAGGATCTGAGGGTTTGATAGGAAAAAATAAACACTTTTAAGGAATACTTTGCTTTTGATCCTCATCAGCACATTCAACCAAATAGTCCTCTCTTATACTGAAATAGACTTAGTAATGGGCATTTTTTTCATTCCCTGAAGTATGATGAGGTTTTTGTTGTTTTACAGTAAATATTCTTTGTGGTTTGAAGCCACTGATACCTTTTCTGAGAATTACTTGTCTAGTCAGAGCCATCCTTAAACCTTTTAAAGGTTTTTTCCTAAGAAGACAGGGTAAAAATAAATGATCTTATCACAGCAATCCTATTGATTTCAGTAGAGGAAGGGCACCATGAAACTCATGTATCACATTTAAGAATAAAATCCTAAATACATACTGCATTTCTAGACACAATCAAGCACAGTATGATCCACATTCACACAGAAGAAAGTCATGGCCAAAGCAGGAGCAATCTTGACCTAAGCAGAATCATAACTGGAAGCAATATGATTAAAGAAGGGAAAGAAGGACTGGAGAAACACAGCTGCTACCTTCTTGATCTGTCATGCTATGTCCATACAATGTCATTCATCAGCAGTGTCACATGGATATAGTAAGTTGTTTTTAATTGTTTAAAAGACCTGTCTTCCAGCATTAGAGGAACAGAAAGCATGAAATTATCTATAGTCTTTAAAATATAAGCACTTCTTACAATTTTTGAGCATTAGTTCAAAGAAAGGTCATAACAGTTCTAGCATGACAAGCTAATTAGCAAGTGCAGTTCCTAAAACACCACTGCAGTATGAATTTTTCTTGAATCAGTTACACTTGACACTTTTCCATAGAAAGTAAAGATATATTGTGGGATCCTAACTCAGCCTGTGATGCATGATATACTTGTGACACAGATCCTGGGGGTTACTAACCCTACTCAGTTTTCACAAATATCAGGCCCCATCACCTCTTTCAGCCAAAAACTGCTTCTGCTACAGAATGCTGCAAGAAAGGCGTTCTGCTGTATCAAGGGTAATTCAATACTGTGGACTGGTTGCTAATAGCTCATGCCATTACTTTTAATTGAATATGGCCCATCTGCACAAGCTAATATACCTGGGACCATGCAAAGAGTCTTGATTTTCCACAAAACTTACTCAAGTTGAAAATTGCTCCGTGATGGAGGGGATAGCTTGGTGAAGCCAGTGGCCTCTGCAGTCTCAGTTCGTTCTAGTTATGTGAAATACAGAAACATGCTTATTGGCTGAGACATAACGAACTGAAAAACTTTCATCTCAGGCTGAGCCTGCAACTGCTTTAAAGCTGTCTGGTTGTCTGTGAACTAGCTTACATGTTATTCCTGAAGTATTTATGTTTGAAAGCCTCAAGATATTCTTCAAAATAAATTTAAGGACAGAAAGAATATTTTTAACATGGTCAACTTGCACAGATAGCATTTGAAAAGTTAGTTCTCCATTCAGCATCAGGGCACCATTTTTTAAGTAAGCATGGAACCCTTTAGGTTCACAAAGTATTTAATAAATAGGAAAATAATCATATGTGATTCTTCTCTAACTGCCATCAGAAAGTGAAGATCATAAAATCATTACATAGTGGCTTGGGTGGAAAGGGAATTTAAAAATTATCTGCCACAGGCAGGGACACCTTCCACTAGATGCCTAACTGTTAAAATTTTGCTGGGAAGCATGAAATGAAGGCTGGTAGAAGGAAGAGAAGGAGGCCTGAGGAGCTAGAGTGAATAGGAAGTGCCTGCACTGGCTGTGCCATACACTGCACCAGACACTGCTGAGGTTTATGTAAGAGGTTCACAGACCCCAAAGACTTCCTCAGTGGAAGTTATGCATAGGACATTTCTGCTTTGTGCCTGAAAAAAGCTAGTAGAAGCCAGCAAAGAGAGCTAGCAAACACCTTTAGGTTTGTTTCTTCTCTGCCAGAATGAATTTGGCTTTGTGTCTGGGGTGCAGCTAGGGGGAAGAAATAAATAATATCCAAAATATTAAAGAGAAATATAATCCCCAGAAAGTATAGATCTCTACCTGGAATAAAAAACATAAGAATATCAAAGAGTCGTGTAACCTTGTGTCCTCAGGTGATATTCATTGGTTGGTTGAGAGTGAGGCACAACATGTTCCATAATGCACACAAAGCACAGAACTACAACATCAGGCTAGAAGAGTGTCCCCACAGACCTCACCTACTGTTCTACTTTTGCCATGAAGTGTTGGGACTGATTACCTTATAATTTATACACAGATAATATTTTGTATCAGTGAATTCTACAAATTAATTCATCACAGCTTTAAAGCATTCCTCCTCATTCGTTACCACTTACAATCACAGACATTGCCTCCTCCTTCCCAGCTCCCCACACTGTGATTAACTACGATGGCTACCATCCAGTTCATGACTAGATTGATCACATTTTCCTCCTGTCCTCGTTTCCCATGCTGATTACTATGTCAAATAATTGTGGTGTTTCTGAATTAATATTTTGCCAACAGACAACCCCACAGAACACACATAGCCTTAGGCTTTTCTACACAGAGAGGTGCTGACTACCCAGAAACAGATGGGTTAGGGGGGGTAAATAAATACAGACATCCAGCTGAGCTTGTGGGTGACTTTGGAAAATTAGGCTATAGATTTAGACTCTTACATTCATATTTAGTTCCCTAGATTTGGATACTATTAAATGTGTTTGCATGGGAGTGTTTCTCTGGATATTTAGCAAAATGGGTGCTAAAGAGGTAAGATCACATAATGTTTCTTATATTTCTTCCCCATGCTTCTTCATCTGACGAACAACCACAATCCCCAGCTGCCAAACTGAAGAATATATCTTCCTTTCACACAGCATCTGCCCGTCTGACATGTTCCTGGGAGCTGCCACATGCACTTATCTCTCGATATTTTGTCTTGTTCACTAAAGTATGCTATGGATTGCTCATCCAGTTTCAGGTCTACATTTTCCAAATCAAAACCTCAGGATGCCTCTGAATAAGTCTTTTAATGGAGAGGTACATTATCTTAAATTGAAATCAGAGGGTGCCTCCATGTTCAGATACATTTGCTCGTGTGTTCCAGCTGCTTCTCAAGCTGAAACACACTTGAAATATATTTCTGACAGCTCCAGCCTCAGAAACCTCTTGGGCTAATGGGATTACACTAGCTGAAGTGATGCTTTTGTTTTCAATTTAAAGCACTTACAAACAACATCATTAAACACACCAGCAGAAATACAGTCATAGGATTTTTGTGAGGTTGCCCTACAGGAATTTCAGATACTTCCTTCTCCTAGCCACTCCCTTCCTCACTTTGCTTGGTTAGTAACATCTCCTTGTCAAAACAAAAAAGCTGAATGGCCTACAGGGATGAAATGGCAGCAGGTCCCTCTACATCCCTAGGATGTATGCACCTAACTTCTTAAAAGGATCATTTGTTCAGCAAATTAGATTTTACTCCTCAGTCATTACAGCACAGGGTGAAATGTTTGCTTTATGCATTGACTTTCCTACTTTAACCTGATGATAGTCCAGATATTGACAATTTGTAGCTGATAAAATATAAAGGGCAAACCCATGGATCTTTTGATGCATATATTTTATGTTTAATGCAATGACATTAAATTAACCCTCTTCTCTGGATCTTACATATTTTTCCATAAACTTCTAATTTGGGTTCATGGTATTTTATTATTATGCAACAAGGAGGGCAAACATTTCAAGCCTGGCTTATCTATTTTTTTAACTGGGATCTGATGACCAAAATTTGGAGAACATGCCCAATGAGAAAGACTGAAGGAGTTAGGTCTTTTCTATCTAAGAGGTGTTCAGAGGGCACCTCACAGTATTCCAATATTTAGAGGGCAGCTATAAAGAGGACAGAGGATCTCTTCACGGGGAGTCATATGGAAATGGGGCAATGGGTACAAATTTCACTAGGAAAAGTTTCATCTTGACATAAAGACATTTTTTACAGTTTGTAACAATCACCCACCAGAGCAACTTTTCCAGGGATGTGATAGAGACTCCATCTCTGGAAGTTTTTGAGGTGTATTTGGACAGAGTGCCTAATAATCTCACCTAGGCTCCCTTTCCGCCAAAATGTTAGATCAGTTCATCTTTCAAGGTTCTTTCTAACCTGTAAAAGGCTTCTATGGTTCTTACAATCTCCTCTGATAGAAAAAGTAGGTATTTTCACCGTTGAAACTGCAGCAGTTTGCCACAGATGTTTTCCAAAATACTGTGACACTGGGAAGAAACTCTTTCCTCCCAGAACCCAGATAATGTCACACACCTAGGACTCTAAGAAGGCTAAATAAACTATGCCTATGGTTCAGAGGTAAATTGAAGTACACCATTATCTTGTTTTGTGGTTTTTTTCCTAGCTTCTGTGAAAAAGTTGAACAAGAAAATAGTTGTTGGCATTTTCTGTTTAGGAGAATGGGAAAAGTATGTGTAACTCACATATGAGGACTCAAATCTCTTCTACAATAAAGTGATAGATCATGACAGGGGATCTGCATACTTCAAAAGAGGAAAAGCATGTCATCGAATATAGAACAACATTAAATTACAGCTCTCTGGGGTCAAGGAAGAAGCTGGCAAGGAATTAAGGCCTGAAAGTATGACTGAGGCACAGTTTCTGGGCAAGTTGTCAGAACAGTGTGGTTTTAATATCAAGACATTTGCACAGCATATTTTGAAAAGGTTCTAAAAGGTTCTTTCTCATCATTACCATTTTTTCTGGCTCTTGTCATGTCCAGAAATAAATTCTTTATCTCCAGCATGATTGGAAACAAAAAATATGTGTGCTCACCATAATAGACTTCTTTATTTCCCCCCCTCCTCAGGATACTGATTTAGTAAATATGATTCCTTGTATTTTTGCAGGCCTGTTAGAACTGAACCTGTTTCTGAACTTTCTGGTCTTTTATATTCATCTGAAAATACCAAACAACCCAAATTTCCTGTAAGCTGAATATGATATTGCTTATTGTTTTGAATTGAAGGCATTGAGCTTTCAGTACTCGGCCAAAGCACATCAAGGTGAAGTTGAAGTAGGGCTCTGAAAGGCTGGCACACTTTTAACCAGCACCTACCAGCCATGCATACTTCTTATTCCTTTGCATCTGTCCTCAGTTGGAAGTGAAGGTCACTTCTGTTACCAGCCAAGATTAGCTAGTCGAGATAAAGGGGAAAAGGGTCTCCTACCTATGTCCCAGAAGGAAAGTGGCTGTGTGCATTTGCTGGAGGGTTGGATTCATCAGATGTGTCGCTGCTGGCAACTTCTAAGAAACTGAGCAAATCACTAAGCCCTCACTTTCTGTTTAGAAAGGTTTGACTCAGACAAAAGTGCAAGCAACCAGTTTTTCAGAAAATGAAGACCAAGTGGTTCAGGGCTATCTGAAGAATTTAGCTGTGTATGACTGAAACTAAGGATGCCATCAAAATCTCCATATATTTGTTTTAATTTGAAATTGTCATAGCTAATATATTGAGAATAAAATATTTTCTCTGAAACCTCTAGAACTTTGCAAACATGTATCAGAAATGCAGAACAACACCATTCACAAGTGTGATTACTAATAAATTAATTTTTCAAAGCAGATTAAGCCTCCATTCAAATAAACAAAGACTAACTTTTGTCCTGAAGTTAAAGATGTCTACTACAAGCCAAGTAATATCATGTGGATAGTTATTCTGTATAATATTGCAAGTTCTCATAATTTTTTCACAAATCTCATAATATTTCTTACTTTAAAAACCTGATCACTTAGAATCAGAACAATGCAGACTGATTTCACATTTCATTCAGTTCATTTTACCTTAAAGACACCACTATTACACAAAAAAGAAAATGTAAACATAAGAAATAATGATAGCACTTGCAGAAGTAGTATCTATTTGATTTCAATGGGATCACAAAACAGATTCACTATACTCAGCAGCTGATGGATTGTGAACTAACTATTTTTAAATATCTTTAGGTACTAGTATGAAAGTAATTAATTACATTTTTCAATTTGCTGAGACATTAAAGAAGAATTTGAAGAACACAGTCCTTGAAGGGGGAATCCCTTAATGAACTTCGTAGACATAAATTAGCTTTTATTAGGAAAGGATTAAAAAAAAAATAAAGCCTGGTAGTATTTTCTTATCTCTGAAAGGTGGAAAGAAGAGACATAAAAATAAAAATTACTTGGAAAATATTAATGTAATAAACACTTTTTCTTAAAAGTTAGGGAATGACACAGTGTTCACTGAGGGAGCTGCCAAATATTGTATCTTATCAGTTCTTCTACATTAACTTTGTCTGTGTGGTACCCTCTGGCACTCACATTGCACAGTGACACCTGTAATTCAAGTTTCCTCTGCTCTCCCCTATGGAGCAGCCTCTATCAATGGAGGGCAAACCTTATGATGCAAAGTTGTTTCTCTGCTGAGTAAGAGAGGGAGCCTACTGGGCAACTTGGGACTACCAGAGCATCACTGGATGCACAATTAAGCCTTTCAAGGTGGGGAGGGAACATTGAAATTTCAAAATCTTGAAATTTTTTAGTTCCATAATGCTGAAATGTTTCAACATACAGCAGTTTATCTATAAAAGTATTTCAGCTTTAAACTTTATGTCCTGATTCAGGAATTAAAATATTTTTATGTGTTCACAAAGGAAAAATTTTGATGTCTTTGTAGTTCTAAATCTAACCCACCTTTTCTTCCTGTTCTTCTCAGCATCACCGCATATAAATTTATCACCAATTAATAGCCAGCCACAGAGATGCCCAAAGCTTCAATGAGCTTTCAAAAAAATAAAGTCTGAAGGGAAGAAAACAGTGTTATCTTCATATTGCAGATTGGGAACTAAGGCACAAAAAGATTAAGTGGCATGTCTAAGTTTATCCTGCAAGTTTTAGCAGACCCAGAAACTGAACCTGAAGTGGCAAGACTGTTCTTGCAACCATCTAATCTTTTGGAAGTATTGCTAGTTTTCCAGCAATATTCCTTTTGTATCTTTTTAAAAGTCTTTAGAACACTCTTCCCACTTTCTGATTTCACATCCTCAAAGTTTTGTTTTGTTCTCAATTGCAGGAACTGAAAGCAATGAGACCAATCATGTGAATGAAAGTACAAAAGAAAAAGATTTAATAATTTGCAGGCTTTCTTTTTATATGATAAATGTAGGTTTAAAAGTGTGTATTTCCTGCTTGTTCAGAGAGTAGGGATTAAAAATAAACTCCTGTAAATGCCATATTTACAAACTACCTCATATGCTCCATGTCTGTGTGGGCTGTTTAATTATTCTAAACAAAGCCACTTATTCTGTAAAAGGAAATCAAGAAGAAGGAATTATAGTTTTATTTGAGGTCATTGGATTAAAACATAGTTTTGCATCACTGTCCTGAAATTGTTCCGTCCAGAAAGGTAAAAAGGAACTCCTTCGACCTGTGGGTGAAAGGAATCACATTTCTTTCCTTAAAAGCAGCAGCAAGGGAATGCTCTCCTTTCCCGTACACCAGGGTGCACGCACAGAGTGAATTGGTTGCAGCTGGTTTATCCTCTCGGCCACACGTTAAGCCCAAAGCTAGGAGCTGAGCTGACCTGGAGGCAATATTCCTTTACTGTCCTTCTGCAGTGATGCATAATCCTCACCTAGCTGTTGTTCTTACATTTATGCAGTTTCAGAAATGTGCTGTTGAAGCTGCAAGACATGCTCAGAGGGGAAAAAAACATTTAATGAATATTAAAAGCAGGTAATTAATTTTTCCTCTATGTAATTCCCAAGAAGACTTTGTGAAACATCCATGCTAATTATGCATAACAACTTTAAGAACTGAACTTTCTGTTTGTATGGCAGGCAAGAGGCACCTTCTTTTTATCAGCCTGTGGGGAGTCATTTTATACTTTGGAGCAGATAGAAATTTTGGAACATTTCTAGAAATGTTTTGTTTTCCTTTCGAACTAGGCATCTTCTTTTACAGGTGAAAGTCTTGGGATAGATGATTTTATTAATCTTTAAATTATACAGAGGTTGAAGTGGGAAAATCAAAGCCTGATTTGCTGACTTGTAGTCTTTGTTGGAAAGATTGCCTGTTACTCAGAAAACTAAATTTATATATGGCACAGGGCTGTTATGGGTAAAGATTATAAAAAGGCCAAGCATCATTCTTGTTCCAAAAGCATCTTTTATTCATTCTCACTAAGGATCGAGAGGGGACTATTTTTGATTGTTTGTTCAACTTTACATATAAAATTAACAAGTCAGCTCTGCTCCTAAGAAGTAATAGATTTTTTTTCTACAAGTTATTAGAAGTTAACATTACACTTGTCTATTTGTTTGTGCCCACAAAAGCATTTTTATAGATGACATTACTTTGTTTATTAGCCCTTCAGAAGGAGCAAAGCTAGTACATTGTAAATCCCCCTGGGGGACACCAGGTCCGGTCTGCCTGGAAGCACTGTATTGGATGTTTTCTTCTCCCTGGGAGTCTGAGACAGACATATGGTATGTACCAGCATATTGTGAAGAAGAAACAAAACCTCCATCTCATCAAAGTGGACGTCAAACTTGAGTGGAGTGTGCTTTCTGGAAAATGGGCTAAGCGTAACAGAAGCCCATTTATCTTCCATTTGATCCTGACTGCAGCTGGGATCTATATCCATTACCACAATGCCTTAGTCACGTTGAGGCTCTGCTAATAGTGTAACTCGTGTCACCTCCCAAATGACAGCACAAGGCACTCTGAATTGTTGAGATGACACACTCAAAGTCCCCCATGTAAAAAGTACTAGAAATCTGTCCAGTCGCCCCTGGAAAGGGATTATTTCTACAGTTTGTTTCTGTTGCATACTGTGTTCTACCTCCCATCCTCAATGAGAAGACTCTTTTGCTCTCCAGTGTGTGCTTTTTCACTCCTATATAACATTCTCAGAAATACAAATTAGTTCCAATTTTGAAATTTTGAAATTACAAAATTGGCACCAGCTCCAATACTTGTGTCTAAGAGAGAGGGAATGTGGGAAGGGAACCACATTGCTTCAGTAACACACACAGATCACCCTGTCTTCTCAGCTTTTCTCATGTTGAGAATATAAACATAGTTTTATATTTAAGTAATGAACAACACAAACATTCATTTTCATCACAATATTCCCTCCCTTTTTAAAAATCTTAAGACATATTTCAAAGGCTGTTTAGATTGGGCAACTGAACTATAACAAAATATCTACTTATAAGCTTTCTGCATACAACTACTGAGCGACTAAGAAATCTATGATTCCCACAGCACTGGGGGACAGGACAAGGTTGTGTCTATGTTTTTTTCATCTGATGACAGTGGTTATGCAAGGTATTGTGCCAGGAATGGAACTCAAAAACTCTCAAGACAGAGGGCATGTTGCCAGCTGCATAACCTGGGCTCCCTATGGACACTCCACACAGATTCTGCTCCTGAGATGGGTCAGACTGCAAGTAAAGCTTATGCACAGCTGTGTGTATCTGCTCCCAAACAAATTCTCTTGACAAGATTTTGGCAATGTGAAAGGACTTTAAAAGCCAGGAGCAGGCATAATTTGAGGATATAGATAGAGTCCTGTAAGAAGATACAATAATCATAAAAGCTATGACCTTATCTATTCACATCATTCCAGAAAAGTTTTAAGAAAGATTTTCAGGTTAAAAAATGAAGAGTTAGAAACTATTGGAAGAGCACAGAAGTTAGGGTGTAAAATGTAATTTGCTCTTTGTGATCAGGTCACAGCTAAATAACTTCTCTATACAAAATATCTAGAATTCTCTGCAAACTGTTCTCACAACTATTGGAGAAATATAAATACAATTATTACCTGTACTTTTAGCGTTACATTTTAAAGGTTAATTTGTTAGAAAAGTTATGCAAATGATGCTTGTCAAATATATGTGCTTGAATCAAGTTCATACCCATTGTGGGAATCATGTAACAGGTATTTATCAAAGATTTTCCCCAAAAGACTATTGAATTCTTTGTGTCAAGACCCTTGATTAGCTCACAAGTGCCAAATTTTATATAAATAAACATAATATATAAACCTGAAGATGTAGACATTCAAATGTGTTATTCAAAGTTGTTCTGTCATTAAACAGTTTAGATATTACACATAATGTAGAAAAAAATACTTCAATGATATAAGTTCTCTCATTTGCAATGAAGTGGAGCATTCTGCACTGATGGACATATCAGATATAAGTTTCCCCAAATATACTGGATTTTTCTGAAAAGAGCAGCTATATCACTCTCTAGAGAGTCACTGATTTTTGCTGTATGGAGCCCATGGCTCAAAATTGCTTATACTCCTGAAGTAAATGCAGACCTGACTCATTCATACTGTTAATTTTTAAATTCTGGCCTTTGAGGCTAAATGTTCAAAGTAGGATATAATTCCAGAGGTGAGTGACACTTTCCATTCATGTGAATTTATCCTGTTCTTGCAATGCTCATGTACTAAACTCAGCGTGTCCCTGTATCCTTCTTTTGACAAGCAGAACTGGAGGCTGGGAAGTCTGTTGTTGCATTCTGTCTACAACTCTCAAACAACAGAAGTAAATAATGCATATGACTTACAATATTTCTCATATTCTCTTCTTCTCCACAAATTTAGACGGTATTGCATTAACAGCATAGAAGAAACAACATGGTGGTTTTTCTCAAAAATTGTGTGTGTGTGTAAAAATGCTTCTCACAGATGCCAAAATTATACAGTTTAGCCTAGCAGTAGCAGCTGAAATGAAAATGATGAAACCCCAGTCCTTCTGAGATAAACTCAGTAATTCAGAAATACTTTATTTCTTTTCACTTGTAATAAAAGCTGAGCAAATGAAGGACTGCATTCACACATACTGCCGAAGTAGACAGATTTATTTAGCCAACAGCATTGTAGTTTGATCAGTCTTTCCAACTTTCAGAGCCTAAACTCGTGTTTTAACTCTGGCTCCAGAGCACTCTTCTCTGACTGTTGTCCCCTCCTAGTTACTGTCAATGCCAGTGCCACAGAGCAGAGAATACTGAGGTGTGTTGCCCTGTGTCTCCTTCTGTGGATTATTTCCATGAGTTACAGTCGGTGACTATAAAGGGCAAAATTACTGAAACATCATGGGAAATGGAATTCCCTTGATGTAAGCCTACTTACTCCATGAGCCAGAGAAGAAAATGGAAAATTTTCCTGGACACAGGATCTCACTTCTTGCAGAGGAAAATCTGAACTTATGTCTCTCAATAGGTAAATTGGTTAATCATAAAAATACTGCAGAAGTTATAAAGGTTATAAATGTGGATCTTCATTTCTCTGTCATTTATTACCAGTTTCAAAAGAGAATACCCTTTTTAGTTTTTCTGAGGATAAAAACATGACTGTTGAAAATAACTTTAAAGTTTTTACTTCTATTTCAACCAAATATTTTTCTCGCCTTAGCCACTGAAAAAAGAAATTAATTATTCACTCACTCCTAGTTAATGGACTCTCCCTTAGTGGATTATGAAAATCACCAGCAAAATTAGCTACTTTCCTCAGTGTATAATGTGAACAGGATGGCATGCAAACAGAATTATTTCTTCTTCCTCCAGGTGAGGTTTGAAGCATATTAGCAGATGATCTGTATTAGTTTGTATCATCACTTTGCATGTTATACTCATCTCCCCTTTGAAAGAAGCAAGATCTAACTTGGCAGAATTGCTAATCTAGTAGCTTTCATGAACATTGAATTACTTTATTTTTAATTGATTCTTTGTTTTGAGGTTTTTTAGCATCTAAGATGACAGAAATTTCCAAGCTCTAAAGCAACCATGGTTCAATAGCATATGACTTTCAACTGGAAAACATATCAGTTCTTATTTTACCTAAGTTAGTTCATACCTGACTGCTCAGTTTCCTGGTGGAATAATGTGTAATAAAAACGAATCAAACAAAAAGATACAATCTTCTGATGGTAATAAGTGTTAGAAAATAATATTCTTGATAGAAAAGGAAAAATCTCATATTACAGTTTGCTTTTACTGGCAGAAGTAAGATTTCAATTAATATATAATTAGTTACCATTAAGATATTCATATATTTGGCTTTCAAGTTATTTTAAATGGAACTAGAGTACGCCTCTAAAATTAAATGAAGGAAAATCAGCTTCACAAATAAATCCTGCAAAATATCTACAAATTCTTATCTAATATCTATCATGTACAGGCAGTAGACAATTTTGGCTAATCACTGAATGGAATGAGTACAAAAAGAGGCAATACATCCTTTGCCTTCTTTAAAAAGATGTAAGATCATGAAACACTAATTATTAGATTGTTTTAATGAGTTTCAATCAGAAAAATCAAACAATGTGATTTCCACTATTCAGAAGTGCCACTTGTACATATTAATGAGAATGTCATTATATAGAACACATGACTAATTGTTGGAACACTGGAATTCAGAGTAGATGCAAAACTGCTTTGTTAATTTAAAAAAACCCCACAATCTCTAGATGAAGAACGTGAACACACAAATTATTCAGCACCAGAATTAACCCTCTCCGCTCAGTACTTTCAACCACAGCAAGAATACAGCATGAAACTTTGTGCCATTCAATACAGAACAGACGTTCATGAATGGGCAGGAGGTAGGCGAGGGCCCCTAAGCTGATTTGGGCTGCAGCAGTTGCCCTGCCAGGACTGAGAGACCCACCCTGACTCATCCTGGAAAAAGATGGCTCTGCACAAGTCCAACAGCAGCCCCCAATACCTACAGGAAGGCAGCTGAGAAAGAGCCAGGCTCTTCAGCTGTGCACGGCTGGCAAGAGGGTGAGGAACAAGGAGTACAAGCTGAAATGGGAGGATCAGACTAGATATCAGAAAAATTGTTTTGCTCAGGAGGACAGTAGGCAGTGGAACAGTCTGTCCAGAGAGGTTGTCCAATCTCTGTCCTTGGATATTTTCCAGATCTGACTTTGCAAAGCCTCTTGGGGGCCTTTCCTGCTTCTATTGTCCTATAACCCTCTATGAACCTGGACAAAGCCAGTTGGTGGTCAAATTCAACTTGAGATCAACAGTCAAAATTATTTTCAAATCAAATAATAAATCAATTAAGAAACAAAATTTTTTCAGTTAAGCTATTAATCCATTTACCTGCCAAGATTTTGCTCTTTACTTTTTATCATTTTCCTCTTACTCTAAATTTTAGTGGCATCATATAAAATGATAAACTTCCAGAGGTCCCTTCCAACCTGAATTTTCATACAATCGTGACTATTTTGCTTTGTCACCTATAGTCTGTAAGATATATGCATGCTTGGAACCTAGTGAAATCATAGCTGTGCTCACACAAAGGCTGGAACGTTTTCCAAAGTGCAGTTCACAGAAATTCTGTCAGAAACATGTCACAAGACTTAATCAGCAAATTAGTGGGGTATAAGCAGCAACAGAACATTAAGCAGAGGCCATTCAGCAGTGAAACATATTATGCTTCCTTGTGATTTGCACCATCTATTTCAGAGCAGGCTTTTCAAGAGTGATGCCCCAAACCATGTAAGAGTGTATACAGTCAATTTAATTTCCCAGGAGCTAGAACAAGCAGAAGTTTTCCATAATTTATATGAGGGTTTATGGCTTTTCAGCATATTTGAATTGAAAAATGTATTCAACCCATAGATTATCTGAGAGCCTTAACCTTAGACTCTCCTACCATTTGTAACAAATGAAAAGCTATAACCTTACCTATTCACATCCTTCCAGAAACTCACGTTTGAAGAAAGGTTTCCAGGTTAAAAAATGAAGAGTTAGAAACAATTGGAAGAGCACAGAAGTCAGGACATAAGTTTCTAACAGTAAAGGTACCTGCTTTGTCTTTAGTATGAAAACAGTAATTCAGAACTACAGTCTTCAAAACAGAGTTCAGGAAGAGATCTGTAAAAACACAACTCCCAACTGGTGTGAAAACAATATAGGCCCTCACTACACTAGGCCTATGTTAAAAATGCATATGCCATTTATTATCAAGACTATCCAATACGAGTGGCCCTGTTGCAGAGAGTTTGAAGATATAATCTCATACATAAGAGAATCACATGGGCAAATGCAGTAGAGCAGACAAACCCTTTCAAACACATCCATGATGTCTGCTGCAGCCTTAGATGATCTGAAAGAGAACACTCTGCATGCATAGTGTCCCAGAGGAACATGACCCATCTGCCCCAAGGAGTAACTCTCCCATATGTTCCTATATATACACACATAATGGGCAAACTATTGTGTGAAAATCAAGCCAACTCTGTCCTTAACATGACATTTGCTGCCATCCCTACTCTAAAAAAATGAGCTGTTTTCCTCTACAACTCTCTCTATACTCTCCTGCATATTATATTTTTTGCACAAGTTATGTGATAAAAGAAACAGGCAAGTGTCGCCTGTTATGCTCTACTGAGGAACTGTAAAATCTTTTTTCTTGTTTGTAAGTAATTTCCAGGTTTTTTTGTATTCATCTGCAGAGGTACAAGTTTAAAAAAAATCTTTTTTTCCACATTTGCATCATAAGTATTAATACAGAAGCACATACACATACATGATCCTAAAGAGTAAATTCTCTATTAAAGAGAAAAGAGCTATAAAAGAAAGTCCTATAGTACCTGCTGCTACCACTTTCTTTGTCTCCACTGCCTTCTGCATCCAAAGAATGCTCTTATTTACCTACATCTTAATCCCTGATTTCTGAGAAACCCCAATCTAAATTGCTACCCATTTGACTGAGGAGAGCTTTTAGGGATTTGTCACTACATCTCCTAAACTAGCAGGAGCATCGCTGTCTGAGCAAGAAGTTCCACAACCATACAAATTTAAACACTTAATTTTGTCTCTAGAGTGTTTTCAAGCACTGCTACCTACAACAAAGAACTCCCATGGATGTGTAAAAAGACCAAAAGATATGAAGAATTTTGTGGAGAAAAAAAAAGACATTTCAAGGCTGTATTCATTTTAAAGAACTTAGAAATATTTTATCGATTCTAGGAAAACAAAATGATTTTTTCATTTGCCTGGGTTTAGTCTAACATCCAGCACTGATCACTATGGTGTTAAGAATGACAAAAAATGTCAGTATAAAATAACCATAATCCTGTGATCTACTGGCTCCATATCACTTAAAGTTTTCTTTTCAAAAAATATTTTTGCCTGAAAAGCACTTAATGAGAAAAACAGCATTTCATGAGAAAAGCAGTAGATTGTTTCTATATCCAGTTCATATTTTTTAACTGAATATTGAAAATAATATTTGGCAGCTTAAATCAATGCTGAAGCTCTACACCAATCATTTGCAAACCTAATATCAGTTGTAATGAGCCAGATAATATGTTAATCCATGAACTTTGCAGAAATGGCATATAAAAAGCAGAAACAGGAAAAGATTTTTGCAGTCAGAATCTTGACTGAGGAAGTTACAGAATTTGGTCACCAGATAATGTCTTTTGCAAGCAATTTCCAATAAAATGCAAAATAAGTGCAGGGCTTAGTGGTAAGGAGCTGTTACTGTTTTCTTAAGGAGCTTTTTGTTGACTTTTCTGCTCCCCATGAGCTTTCTTGGATTAGAAAATTATTCCCCTACTCAAACTGCATGACATTTCTAAGAAACAACATATGGCATCCATTATTTTATCAAAGCCGTGTGCTTGTGGCAGTGGCAAGGCCACCGGGCTGAGGCCCCAAGTTTTGCTTGTTTTAAAATATTGCTGCTATTAGCTCTGTGCTGTTAAAAGCATTGGTGTAGTAGGATTTCCAGGTAATATCTTTTCAAACCTGATAAGGCCTGTAAGAGGATGATGCAAAGTGTTTTGGGTACTGTAAAAAACTTAACAGTGCAAAATGACATGACATTCCCTTCTCTTTGTATTTTGCAATCTCCCATGACAGCCAGTACACTGGGAATCGAAGAATGAGCAAATCCCACTCCTCCATTCTCCCCTTCCCTCAGACTTGGACATCCAACAGAGCTTTCCGGATATCTGGCAATAGTTCTGACAAATTGCAGCAACACATGTTGAGATCCATGGCACAACACATAATAGCTCTGAAGCATTTTGAATAAATACAGTTCCTTAATACACCACGTGAGTTGCAAAGTAAACTTTTCTATGCACACCTAGGAAATCTTAAACAAAATATTGGCAGATGGTGCTGTGCAGAATACAAAAGTGCAGTAAGGACTGATGCATTCCGGATGGATCTAGGTGTTTCTCCCTCCTCGTATCTTCCATTCTTTCCTATTTTTATCCAGGACTTCTCTCAGTCATTGAAACCAGACTCCACAAAGGAACAGGTGCTGAGTAACATATGAGAGACAAGGCAGCGACCTCCCACAGCATAACCTTCCTTGAGAGTGAAGTGATTGTTAAAGGGAAGTTGTCTCTTTTAGGTAGGAATTTTCCTCCCAGGTTGCTCCCAAGCAGTGCAGTAATATGTTTGGCTCACCATGGGCAGAAGCAGAATGACACAAACTAATCCAAACTTCAAAGGCTTTTTTAGAATTCAAATACTGTATTTCTGTGACAGTGTTATTAAAAAATATTCTATGGGATTCAACTAATCGAACCCAACAGAAAAGTTTTTCCCAGGGCTTTGTTCTCAGTTCTCTCTAGCAGATATTTTTGTTTCAGCCAAATGTGTTGGCAAGCCACGCAAACCTCTGTAACATTATCTAAATATTTTTAGATTAATGAGACAAAGGCAAACTTATTAATAACACATCATCTCACATGTCAGCAGCATGTTCCCATCCCAAGAGACTGAAGCCCTGACAAAGTATTGCAGAAAGCTGCAGTCTGTCCCAACACGTTCAAGGTAGGATGCCTTAGGGAGGCGGGGGAGGCAAACATCGACAGTACAGAGGTGGGGTGGTTTTTGTTTTCCCAGAAGCAGCAGCACCTGTTGAACCAACAGCGTCCTTCTCTCCTAGTGCCAAAACACAGGTCTGAGTAGCTGGAAAGGGTTAGCATGGTGTCGTGGTTTAACCCCAGCCAGACAGGAGTTGAACCTTCATGGGATGTCAGGAGACTGAAGGACTCAGGGAAACCTATCCTCTCACTGCTGCTTTTGAATTTCAGGGTAAAGACAATACTTTGCCTTATGTCAAGTGTTGATCTGAGCTGGTATCCGTTGGAAAGCTACTGACCTGAGCTGGTATCCAATGGCTACTGCTCCTTCCCACTCACATTACAGAGATGAAGGTCAGTAGATGTACCTCTCCCCAACCACATTCTTGTGGTGAATGAGAATGAGAGCATCCTGTTTCCCCATTCACCTCATAATTGCTTCCCCTCACTGACTGATGCTCTAAACTTTCCTCACTAATGATGACCAGTTATATTCCAAAGAAGAGTGTGAAAAAAAGCAGGCACCAAGTGAACTCCTTCCTCTGTATTAGATAAAGGATACTAGACAGTCTATGTGTGACAACAGCTAAGCACTGTTTGTGCCACTGGAAAGTGTATGAAAATGCATGGAGGTCACCTGAGGAAGACAAGGGTAGTCTTCCTTTCTGACTTCTGACATGAGAAGTGGCCTTTTACCTTTCCATCTGCAGGAGGTTTAAACAGATGGTCATACTCTTTTTGCAAGAAAGTGTATTTGTTTAAAAACGTATCCTGCTATGCATGGAATACTCCTTTAAGAAACCATCTCTTTCCTTTGGTGTACCAGGCACTAAGGATGAACTTTTGGTGGTCCAAGAACTTTTAGTTATTTGGAACCAAGAGACTGGTTAATCATAAATAGTTGTGATTGGTACAGCCTTACTATGACAAGCTAAAATTTTCAGGTAACACCTGATGATCTATTCCATTTCACTGACTCCTTTTTTCCCCTGACAGAGAAAGTCTTTTCATTTTCCCATTTGTCTATTTAGGGATATTGTTCAGCCAGCATTCCACATCCCAAAATAAACATGTTCCCCACCACAAACTTTTTCTTTTCCAGAGTGGGTGCATAGGTTTTCAAATTTATCCCAGTCAAAAGGGTCTTTTACAGCTTACAGCCAACATTGCTGCCAAACTAGAGACAATGCAGTCCAACCAATCCTCTCCTTCTGGGAGCCATTCATGCCCTCTAGCAACCTAGACCAGGGTAATCCATTCCATGTGTTCCTAGGTTGCGTCAAGACAGTCATATAAAAATCAGGAATGTAGGTCTCTACCTCCTTTTTTTTTTTAATAGGTTAAAACAAAATGCAGGGGAATATTTATACCTATGTGTCTCCATATTATTTGAATTAGGTAAAAGATTACTTCTCAAGGCTACTAAGGTAACCTTGGCACATGCACATCTGAGCAAAGATTCCTATGATGTATCAACTGCTGACTCTTTATTTAGCAGACATGAGACGTGTGCTTTGAAGGACTTTGTGCTGATCCTAAAGTCACATGAATTTAACAGATGAAAACACAGGGGTGTCATTTTCTGCGGAGATCAAATTTAAATTAATTCTGTGTATCTCAGGCTCAGGTCCTCATATTATTACCTTGTTGTGATGTTTCAGATTAATATCCATACTGGCATCATATTTTTGTTACAGCTCTCTGAGTGTGTGGGGATTCCTGACAAGATCTTCTATTTCAATACGTCCTCAGTGTTTCCCAGTGTCAGCAGGAATAGGATACACATCTTTCTCAGAGGCAAAAGCTCCTTCTACAGCTCTCAAGAGGGAATTGTTTGCAATATGCACTTTCCTATCAGCAAATTAAGGGGCCCATGTGTGCATTGGTTAACTCACAACACATACTAAATATCTGAAGCTTCCTGGCAAGAGTTTTCCAGGATACTGCTGGATATGTTCCCCTTATTTCCACAGCCCATTGCAATAAGCTTATTCCAGTGTTGTAAATGTAGGTTGTTCTATTCCAATATAAATATAGGTTGTTCCAATTTTCTACATATAAATTACCTCTTTTTATATGGAAGGTCTACAAGAATGCTAAATTTTTTTAGATACACAACTAAATGTCTTTTTCAACCAAAGGCTGAAGATCTTGCACTTAAAACAAAACAAGTTGAAAACACAAAATAAAAGAAAATTGCTTTAAAAGGGTGGTTCCACATTTGTATTTCTTAGAAATTTTGAATTCTAGGTATAATCATATAAAGACTGTTTTTATTAAATTTTGGTGTCATAAGTATCTCTGGAAATCTCTGGGAAACCCTTTGGGACATTGTAAGAAGCCAGACAAAGCATATATGAAGTGTGCCAGATTAGGTGTCCAAACTTTGCGTGTTTTGGGCTCTGAGAATTTTTGAGGTGTGAGTAACCACTGGTATATCTCCTGATGTTATTTCATTGCTTTTACTCAGCAATGACTTGTATCTTCCTGCAGCATCAGCAACAACAAAAAATACTTTTGACAGTATTTTGGAAGTCCCAGCAGCCAGGGTCATGCTGTTCAGTGAGGGACTCCTTTGCTTATTGGAAAGTACAATAACCATCTGCCTCCAAAGAAAACAGTGACCTGCAGAGTGCCAGCAACCTCATATTGTTACAGCTTGAAGCACTCCACCCTTATGGGATGCACCAGGTCTGGGCTGCAGAAGGGTGGGAGTGAGCTTGCTGTGCATGAAGCAGGGCACTCATCAACAAGAGGCCAAAGTGAGGCAAAGAATCCTAAACAGGAAAGCCAACAAAATACATATGTTTCCTCCTTTCCAAAGGCCAACATGTGGCAGATTTTTCTCATGGATACCGCATCTCAACCATTAACAAGGCAAGCCTCTAGGATAAGGGTCTCATGAGAAGGAGAAAGATTGCAATTGCTCTTAAAAAAATGTATTATGTGTCCTGATTAAATAGAAGCTGTGTCTCAGCAATTTGGCCAATACAAATGGTAGCTTGAGAAGTTAGTGATTAAATTGCAGCTTAGGAAATTGTTCCCAACTATCAATTATTTAATACTCACAGCTTGGAGAAATATGAAACATTTCAATCATGCTTCTAGCTAGAAATAAGCAGCCCATTATAGCAGATATTTTCAAAACAGTGGAGTTCAAAAGAAACTCTTAAGGGAAAATGTTATAATTGTGCCAAAATGACGACAGCACATCAACGGTAAAGGGGAAAAGGTTTCCTTAATATGCAAGAACTCATTTGAGCATGCGTAAAGCAGAGAGAGACAGATGGCTTCTATCACCACAAATAGAATAAACTGGCAAAAATTATCACCTACAGAGACTGATGGACTCAAAATGAACTGATAGCTTTCACATATAGTAACTCTAAGAGAGAACAGATAGTCATTTCACATAAAAATAAGCCTCCCAGACAGCAAGGCTCATAGCTTTGTTAGCAGAGCAGTGAGCAAGATTCTGGAGCTTGCCTGACAGCGTTACAGTGCTCTTCTGTGTGATCTCATGTGTGATGTACTAAAGTGATACATTATCAGAGCCATCAAAGAGTAAAAAAAGTTGACTTTAAGATTTCTAGCTCCTGAACCATATGTCATAAGGCCAGAAAGGAGACTTGGAGTTGGAGTTTTTTGTGTCAATCATAAGTCTTGGCTCTTTATATATGCTTAAATGTTGACAAATATTCCACTGTAGCTGCATATTATTTAGCTGGATGGATCATTAGATATTTGTACCTACACAATAAATGGACACAAAAGCAGAATAATACTACTAGAATTTTTTTCTGACAAGGACAGTTTTCATATCACTTAATAGAGGTGCATTAATATACGAGAGAGAACCATTTATTCTTCTAAATACTCAGGGACAAAAGGAGCACAATATTTTTGCTAAGCATCTAATAATAATGTTATTCACTTAGGGAATGAAAAATTGACAACCTTAATCTATAACCACCACTCACTTCTGACAATAAGTAAGAAATAGCCTCAAAAAAAACAAGAGATACATTTTAGTATTAGTATTCAGCAGCAGAGTATAAACATTTTCAAAACAAAATATCCTTAGGGGGTGATTTGAGCCAGTCTTTATCCAAGCCACCTGGAAGATATCACTGTTGAGCATCCAAACTTGCAATCATATTTTTTAAACCCTGAAGTCAATATGTTATTTACTGTATTGGAAATGTGGATACTGAGCAATAAATCACACACAACTTGTCACTTCAGCTTTTTGTGGAGTTATGTAGCTAGTACATGCTAAACAGGGACTGCATGTATTCCCAGTCTAAACTAAGGAAAGTGGGCAGAACAAAAAATTCTGTCAGCTCCTGATGTATTCCTCACTCTTCCTCTACATAAATGTGTGCAAGATAAAATACCTGTGAGCTCCTCTAGTTTACTCTGTGCCTGTGGGAATACCAAAAATGGAACTGGGAGTGATGGACCTCTGAGCTGACATATTGTTACATAAGGTTTGTTGAAGGGGGTTATTTTAACAAGTCCAGTCCCTGAAGTAACATCAGAATTTTCCCCACCCAGTTGCAGCATTATAGTAAATTCCTTGGTCATAAACAACTTTTCATATGGCAAATGACTTCCATATATTATAAAAAAATAACAGCTGTACTGAGGGAATTACTGCTGATGAACCAAGTGGATTCTGCTTAAGACACACAGAGCACCAATTTTACTACCTTATTAAAACTCCCTACCAGGTGAAACTTTTGAAGTAAATCTTTCTTCTCCTCATATAAAATAGATAAGAAATGACTGTTCATGCAAACCTGTGAGTACATCAACACATACAGTCTCTGCCATAGCTCACTGCTAAGCACACTGAAATATGTCATGGAAACAACAGAAACAACAGAAAGAGGGTTTAGTCACAACAACTAAAGTTTAAGCTTGTGTGCAATGGGAACACTGTAAGGTATTGGCCTTGAGAGAGGGAAAACCTCTGCCCACAAGAACACAGATTTTGAATTAAGACTACTGCTGGGGAGAGCAGGCTGGGTCACTGAGAAACCTCGGTATTTTTCCCATGTGTCCAACTCTGAGTACATGAATGACCATCTGCCCATTTAAAAGCCTCATTGAGTGACTTTTTGGGGGCTTTACACACCTGGAGGGGTGAAGGAAGGGATGCCATTCAGAGGGACCTGGACAAGCTCGAGAAGTGAGCCCATGGAAATCTTATGAGGTTTAATAAGACCATGTGCAAGGTGACACACCTCTATTGGGGCAATTCCCATATCGACACAGGCTGAGGGGTGAACAGATCAAAACCAGCCCTGCCAAGACAGATCAGGGGGTGCTGGAGGATGAGAGGCTGGACATGACCCAGCAAAGTGTTCTTGCGGCCCAGAAAGCCAATTGTACCTGGGCTGCATCAAAAGCAGCATGGCCAGCAGGCCGAGCGAGGGGACTCTATCCTTCTGTCTTGCTCTGATGAGACCCCACCTGGAGTGCTGCTTTGAGTCCAAAGGACATTGACCTTTTGGAGCGAGTCCAGAGGAGGGCCACCAAGATAATTAGAAGGTTGGAGCACCTCTCTTACAAGGAAAGGCTGAGAAAATTGAGTTTGTTCCACACAGAACGAAGATGGTTTAAGGGTGACTTATTTGTGGCCTTGTACCTGAAGGGAGCCTACAAGGATGATGGAGAAGGACTTTTTACAAGAGCATGAAGTGACAGGACAAGGGGGGAAAGGATTCAAACTAAAAGAGAGGAGCTTTACATTAGATATTAGGAAGAAATTCTTTACTGTGAGGGTGGGGAGGCACTGGAACAGGTTGCCCAGAGACGTTGAGGATACCCCATCCTTGGAAGCATTGGAAGCCAGGGCAGATGGGGCTGTGAGCAACCTGGTTGAGTGGAAAGTGTCCCTGCAGGGGGTTAGGAACTAAATGATCTTTAAGCTCCCCTCCAACTCAAACTATTCTGTGATCATACAGGGGACACCTCAGACCTCCAAGAGGACACTGCATCAGACTACTACTTCTGCTTTAGAGCCAGTCCATCTCAAAGACACTGCCCTATAACCAAGTCATCAATCCCACACTTTCTCAGTACACAAGGCAGTGTCTCTGACAAGTTCTCCTGTTTGGTTCAAGAAGAGGAATTCCACTAAAAGCAATGTTTTCTTGGAAACTAATTTTGACAATGTAGCATTGAAAATCATATCAAGCAAGCCCCATGTTAAAGTAGAAATAGAACAGAAAATTCAATTGTGATGTGTATTCTTTCACAAAGAAGTGAAATCAATTAATTCACACAAACACAGCATTTCACTCTCAGAGTTTCATGGCATCTAAAAGTATGAATACTGGTATCAATGTGTTAATCTGCTCAGCAGTCTACAGAATTTCTAGCAGGTTTTTTGTGTCCTGCTGAATATTAAGGTCAATGAAGGAAGCTTTGTGTTTGATGATGACTTAGTCTGCAAGGTGTGCACCAGACAGTTCTCTGCATCACAATCAGATTTCTTTTTAATCAAGACTTGAACCCTCAATTTAGCAGGAAAGAAAGTGGAAAGATAAGCACTTTTTTCTGTTATCTGCCTTGCAACACTGGAGCTTTCATGACATCTGCAAATACAGACCTTGTCCTTTAGAAAGAAACTTTTCTAACCCCTTTTGCATTCAAGATTTCCACATTCATTTCATTAGAAGGCTATTAAAAACTAATTACAAAGGTCATAGTTTACACTTCATGAAGGAAATTTATCTGAAACCTGCTGAGGTCACTTTATGAAGATACACTTAAAAAGTCAGCTGAATTGTTCTTATTCTGGCATTCCCATAAAGTTGAAGGCCTTCTGAAATGCTAAAGTGAGTTCTGAGTGCTAAACTGCAACACAGTTAACACTTGGGTTCCAATTATCAACAGACACATCCATTTGCTGTTTTCCAGATTATTAACCAAGTCTGTTACTAGAGTTAGAGATCATGAAAAACATACCATGTCACAGTTAAATGTGTCATCTTTCAGCTCACTTTTCCACTAAACTAAATGCTTGGGTTTTGTTGGGGGTTTTGTAATAAGGCAGAAAACTTGCATTTTTGATCAGAATCTCTGAACAAGAAGGAGAGGATGTCTACTACCCCTTATATAACTAAAAGATATTTCAGTTGCTGATCTCCTAGATGGTTTAAACCCATGGACCAAAAAGCAAGTCTTGCTACTCTCTCTTGGCCTTTACATTGTCCATGCATTTTCAGAACTCAGATCATCTACTTAGCATACACTTTTCAGGCACTTGGGCTTCATGATAGTTGTAGGTCCCATCCAACCAAAATAATCTATGTGTCTATGTTGTTTTTTGCATTTAAACTCAGTGCCCAGATTAATGTTGCCAGAGACTCACTGACTCCACATTTTGTCAGAAAACTCTCTTAACTAAGAAAGTCATCTTTTGATATGCCAACAGAGCCTCTGAGTTGTCTCCTTCTATGGGTCCCATGAAGTTTTGTTTAAGAGATTTCCGGTGTGTGGTGAAGATGAGTAAGTAGAGGATAGTGTATGGTAAGAACTTTTCTCGGTTTACAGCTGGGGAAACACAGCTGAGAACACTTTGCACCGATTGGCAATGCTCAGGGTCTGGCTTATTTGGCGACAGCATTTCAGAACAGTACCACATCAGCTGAAACACCTTTCTGCACTTCTCAATTATCTCTGTCAGCTCATAGTTGCAGAGGTTGCAGTGGTCTTAGTTTTCCACTGATTGCATTATAACCCCTGATAGACTATCTAATTAAATTGAAGGTTAGAGACAAAGCTCTAACAGCACAAGTGGAGTGCAGGGGAACTGCTAAAGGTCTACTAGCAGAGAAACTCTCTATTCTTATTTCATAGAGTCCTTTACCAGAGAAAACAGTAGTTTGGCTTTTTGTGAGTTTCACAAATGGGGGAATTGCCAATGCAATGGGAAAATGTATTTCTTTTGTTAGATTTGCATTGATCCTTTGAAAACCTTGAGTTATAAACAGGTGTAATGACTAACAAGTAATAAAAATTGATGATATGTGTTTTCCAGGAGAGTGAATTTCTAGTTACTCTTCAAAGCTGGTATCATATGGTCTAAGAAGTCTTTGAATCAGCGTACATAACATGCACACTATGTCCTCTAAGAAAAAGCACTCAGTGATATATCGAGGGCTTACCCAGAAGAGGTTTCAAATGCAAGAAACTCAACTAAAATTTACCCTTCAGGCTTGTTCAAATAAGGGTTTTCCTTCTCAGTTGTCTTTGGAACCTGTCCACATAGAGACTTGTACTTTCTATCTGGAAAAAAAAATCGATAAAAAGTAATTGACTGGGGAGAAAAGTATATCTAAATTAGAAAATCTTGTCTTAAAGGGGTATTTTTTATATTTGGTTTGACAGCTGAATGGTCACAGGCCTGCATAGTCTTTTCTCTGAAAATTTCATCAAACTTGGATCTAAGCATACTTGTGAATTGCTCTTTAACTGAAAAGCTTGTAAGCTTACAGATTTGGGGAAACAATAACGTTTTCCAAGAATTTTTTGAAGTGACTTCCAGAAGAAAACATTATTTTAAAAAAACCATTATTTTTAAAAGAAATTTCTTTCTAAATCACTTTCTCAGTGATTTTCTTTTTTATAATATTATTAACCTACGTTTTAAAAGAAGTAAGAGTGTTTTTTACAAATCACTGGGTTTTAAATGTGATACTATATTTCACCTATTTATGTATAATACATGTCAGAAGTAGTAGAATGTATTAAAGTGTTACTGCAATTACTATGCATTGAAAAAATATGAAAATAATTTTTTAAATTCTGAAAGAATAAAACTTAAAAACAATACATTTTCCAGTAAGTTTCAAAAGTCTGGGTATTGGATTTTTTTTTAAATAAAATTGAAACTTTTTGCTTTTCTTTCTAAATATTCTAGGACAAATAAGTCATTTTACATTTTTAATTCTTTTTTTTGTCGGTAAACCCCTTTAACTTTCACAAGTCCACTAAGGATGGAGTGAAATAAGTGTTGCAATAGGAGAAACTTTTCTTGCATGTTATGATAGTGAAAGATTATAATGACTGTTTTCTAGTGAGTTTTCATTGGTGTAATTACAGCTTTTCCTAAAGTACCTTGATATGTTTGAAAACCAAACCCCAAAGCAATGGAAGATTCAAATACTCTCCTCTCACAAAGAAGGATCACTAGCGAAAATGGCAACTACTGTCCTTGGCACAGGGTCACACTGGTGTTTGGAAAGAAGCTCAACCTGTGAGATTAGGTGCTTTCCCCAGGGAGCAAAGGGATTTTTCTGTTTGGGGCAGCATGTGCTCCAGAGCATGTGCTCTTACCATTGCTGTAAGAGATGTGTAATTACCAGGCAGGAATGCACCAAGCTGCTGATGCTGAACAGGACCAGGAGAAACCAGAACCTGAGATCTTAAAAGTCACAATACTTTGCTAGAGAAAAGTTGGATATTTGGACAAAGAAATTGCTTTGCTATTGACGTTTTATTCTGAGATGAGAGAAACAGGCACTTGTGCACATTTCTGGTTAATAACCTGGATTTCACCCAAGACATACCTGACATATCTCATCAATGTCATCTGTTAAAGGACACAGCCCATAGTGCCCAGATTATTGACTGACCCTGCTGAGGAAGAAACAATAATTGTACTTTTGTCTAGCTTTTCCCACTTCATAAAGGGGGTAGAGGGAGGGAATATATAAGCAGAATTTTCTCTCTAAATAAAACAAAACCCCAAAAGTCTGCAATTTTTAAACATTTACAATAAATATGTACAACTGTCAGTGAATAAAAATTGTTTTTTCTGTGAAATTATAAGAATTCTTCTGTTATATATTATATCAGTGAAGATTACAAATAAATTTTTCCAGGGCCCTACAGGTCATTTTTCTATTTGGAAACCACATTTTTTTCACTATCACTGTGGAGAGAACTTCTAGATTACTTGCAAGTTTTTTCTACCCTTTCATGTTTGTACTGTATTTGTGCCAAAGTCAAGAGGTGTTGTTCACAGATATTTGTTATATTCTTGCAATAAAATGTGACCACTTCCAACCACAAGTTTGTCAAAGCCAAATCTCACCTCTCAAAAAAAATTCAATTTTTCCACTCACTTTCCAGGCACTGGGATTTCTCTATCAATCACATTCTTGTGACTGTGTCTTAGCAGTTGTTTAGAAGGTGATAGCAATTATGGATAACACCATGTAAGAGCTAGCAATACCCAACAGACTTTTGCAACCTGTGGATAATAGCAATGCACTCTCATAATTTGTGTTCAGCAAGTCCCTATGAAACATATTTCAGGGAAAGTATTATTCTGGTGTTTTTCCAAATATAATAACTGATCAAGAGGATCACATGGGTCCTGTTTTAGCAGCGTGTTTAAGCAAAGCACCTAAGTTTAAGATTAAAGGTTAGCCTGTGCTTAGGTACCTCACTGCCCTTCCTTGGGTCATAGAGAAGGAACATATTATACAGTTACAATAGACTCTTAAGTCTGAATTTCCTGTCTTTTATACTACAAAATCTAACCATTAACCTTCCTGTAACAGGGGTTTTTCATTTAACTCCCCAGAGGGTTAAAAGACAGATGAGCTGGTGGTAAGAAGAGGTATATAAATGCTTTTCACATTGACAGCACCTACCCTGGAATGTGGTTTGCAGAAAAAATGTCATATGTTGCAGAACATCTTCATATCTTCTTTTATTTCTCTAATACCTTCCAGACAACAAAACAGGACATGGCTCCAATCAGAGCGGCAGTTTAAGTATCCATGCAACCAATGATATTTGACTGTCATGCCTCCATCTAACCACTGCTGTAACTCAGGCTCCAACAAGCAGAAAATCTGAGACCTGTTACCCTTCCCTGTTGTTTTTATTATTGTGGTGCACGGCTTGGAAACATCTAATCTAGGTGAACTTGCAATTAATTTCCAGTGTGTACGGAGCTCCGCTAATCTCCCCTGGCAAAACCACTGTCAGATTGAAAGAAGGAGACTGTTTATCAGATTAAGTGTATCACTATTCGTGATTAAATTTGTGCTAACTTTCCCACATTCAGTGTTAAAAAACAAATACACAGGTAAAGATTCAGACATATTAGACAGAATCTAAAAACCTTGGACCCAGGTTTAGCATTAATCAGAGTCTAACAGCAAAAATATTTAACATCATCAAAAATGTTTCTGGGTTCTCTTTGGGTTTTTTCACTAAAAATAAGCTTTGTGAGTTAGCCACAATAAAAATGACATATTTTGATTAGAGAAAAAAAAGGAAACAACTAATTTGGATTCAATTATCATTAACAGATTTTAAAAATGTACAAATCAGTCAGGCATATTTCTCAGTGATCTTCTAATTAAACAAAACTAAAATGAGATAAGAATTGCCAATTTCCAAAAGTGATGTGCCAAAATAGAGAAGTGTGGAGGACTTTCTTGAAGTCTAGAATTGTGTCCGAGACACAGTGTCCAAGACGTATTCAAATCCTTCTTTGCAGGGGATATTGCTTAGGGCTTGCAAGAGCACTCCTGGGTCATACCTCCTACATACTGTGAGTGTCTTTCACCATGCATTTCAGTGCCCATGTAAAGGTGTTATCTTAAAATATTTGGAAGCAATTACATTTAGGCTACTCCTGTTGCTGAGGGAGTTCTGGTGTCACCCTCTTAGGAAAAACTTTGATGTAAAATGAATGGTGGCTCAGCTCAAGTGCTGAGCTACTGATGTCTCTCATATTTCCCACTCCAGGGATGTGCAGAGATGACTGTTTCATCAGACTGAGCTTTCATCATTTACTTGTGAAAGTTATCAAACAAATAAATGAAGAGGTCACAATTACAGCTTCTGTTTCCTGAAATCAGCCATCTTTAACCTAGCAAAAAATGAGAGTCACTTTTTATAAATTCAGCTGATAGCTTGTCTTAGTTTAAAAGA
>WBMZ01012693.1:0-84140 GCA_013400975.1 Atrichornis clamosus
GAGAGGAGAGGAGAGGAGACAAAGAGTCAACGTGTGTTTATATGGTTATTTTCTGATTTGAAAACATCCTAAAATTAGAAATATTTTAGTCTTGATTTTCAGATGCTCTGAAATCTGTGTTCTCATTTCCATCATTTGAAAGCGATATAATTTCTGTGATAGCATTTTTAGTGTCATCCTATACAGGTACAAACAGAGTAGAAATAGAATAATGGAGAAGATGGATATAACCCTTTACACAGCAATGAAACAAGAGGATGAGGTGCAAGTTTTGTCCCACTTTTTACCCAGTACCTCGAGGGCTGGCACACTCTCCAGTGGCACAGGAAACCCGGGTTCAGCTCTCCCTTGCTTTCCAAATCACATCAGCTTGGGCCTGAGGGGGCGTGGGTCACCAAGTCTCGCTCCCTGTTGCTGCAGACAAGTGAATCACTTTTATTATTCCCTCCATAAACATGTGAATCATTTTTATTTTGATTTAGGAGCATTCAAAGTCCCATCCTGCCTAGCCTCAAATGTACCCTTGGCTTTTACATAATTCATGATCACAAGAACAATAACAGCCTCTGCCTGGTATAATTTTCTTCACTGTAGGCAGCATGTATGTCTTAAGAGTGCTCAGTGACTGAACTCTTAAATTTGCTGAGGTTGCTATTATTAATAGTGTTGCATTGAAGCCCTGGCTGGTATGGAAATGACATTTTCAAACTTTTGTGACTTGTTAATATCGCAAATGCAATTAGGAAGAATTGATAAGGAAGGTTGTAATAGGCTAGAAATGTAAATGGCAAAAGGAAAAATGTAGTGAAAGCTGTGGTATAAAAAAAATTAGTAGCTTTGTTTCCTGAAGAAATGAAAATATTGAGATCTAATCATTTAAGACTGAACTTTGACCACAGTTTCTGACAGTTTCAATATTCTTGTTAGTGTTCATATTCAGTGGGGGTTTCACCCTGATTAATTCAGATATGTCTAAGGAACTAAAAATTTCTTTCAGATTTTTCCAGTATTCCCATGGACACAGACACAATAAACAAAAAACCACCAAAAACCAAAATCAGATCATCAAAATCTCATGGCATTTGATATCAATTTTAAATTAATATTTTGATGGTTTTTAAGTGATTGTAAAATCAGGGATGCATTACTATAGTAACCTTGCTTTTCTATTGCAAAATTATATTAAAACACTTCCCTGTTTCTATCACCTGTCTTCTTTCTTTAGATAGAAAACCATTTGAGACTAGGACTACACCTCATTTTAGACTTGTGCAGTACCCAACCTACACCTCCATACTGAGGTTGATTTTGACCATTATCCTCTATAATCATATAATAGTGCAAATTCCAATGCTAAAAATGATATTTTTCTTTTTTTTTTCCTTTTTTAATAAGATAATGATGAAACATTTAATCTGTCTTGTTTGGTTTTTTTTTCATTTCTTTTTTTGGTCTAGTTTTATGTGTCAAAAAGACAGAGAGTAATTTCTTTAGATTAAATTTGTAGACCATAAATATCTGCTTACTCCCCTGTCATGGAACCCACACAAAATTATTTGTGGGAAGAAAAAAGAAAAAAGGAAAGTCATTAATTTTTTTGAAGCAGTGGGGGAAAAAGATGTGAATTTTGACATACTGCCCCAGTCATTTAAATATTTATTCCTGACATAAACAAACACAGATGTTAATAAAAACCCATCCTTGTTAGAATTGGTGAATGTGAGGTGCCTTGGATTTGGTCTTGGTCCAACTGTACTGAACTGTACCAATAGTGATGCAATCACATACACCACTAATTTGACTTCAACCAGCAATTAGGTTTTATGGGTCCCTACAGTGATTATCCCATGAACTGATATGCAAGCAAGAGTGTTTTGTATCTAGATATTGAAACTATTAATTGCCTTGATGCCATCAAGTCAAAATCTAGCCCAGCAGAAGTGCCTGGGTTTAATGTCCCAGTACTCCCCAGACACTTGAAAGCTTATTTTAAATGTGGATTAGTGCATCATATTTTCAGAGGCCAGTGAAGTTATCAGTATCTGGGAAAAAAGATTTAAAATTATAATCAAGGCTGAGAAGGGTACATGCAGGGGCACAGTAAATAAGGATAATGCTTACAATTTTATAGAGATATTAATTGTCTTTAATTTTCTTCTATTTTTTTCTCCTGAGGAAACGTTCTGAAAACAGCACAGTTGTAACAGGGTATCTAACAGAGCACTGACAGAGCCTCTGCTGCTGTCACTGGAGACAAATGCGTAGAATGGCAGAGTGGACAGTGTCCATCTTTGGAAGATAAAATTTTTTCTATTGTCTCCAACATCCCATTCATCCCTAATTACCCAAGGAGGGGGAGGGGAACATTCCCACACCCTTTCCCGTGGCTGAAACCCATGAGTTATGAAGAACAGCTGCCTCCCTCCATCCCAAAGCCTACGCTTTGGATGTAGTCACACAACTCAGTCGCTTCTATTACTTATTTGCTCCATGAAGCTGATGTGGGTCATTATAAAAGCCCATTCTGAAGTGTCCATAACAATTTCACAGCAAGAAAATTGACTACTTTTAAACCCAGATTTCCTGATACTTATCTGCATAAACATTAAAAAAGATAGTGAATTTTTGTAAAAAAATCTGATACTGACTGTATAATTTCCATAGTTAATCCCTAACATTCCTTGTAACAAAACAAATCTATCTGTAGATTTTAAGATCATCGTCTGACTTCCCTCTTGAAGTCTGCATTGAGATTGTATCTTATAGATAGATACTTAATTTGGATTTCATAGACCTCGATCCTACACTTCTGTAGGCAGTATAGATAAGAAGATAGGAAACAGAGGAGAATGTGCAGGGGCCGTCACTGTTTCCATGACTTCTTAGGTGAAACTGTGATCTTCATACTGCTCAACACAAGCATAGAAATATCTCCTAGGGTAGCTATTCCTGAGAATATAAGAATAGCAATTATGTTCCTTACATCACCCAGTTAGAAATTCTAAGGCTAAGAGGTTAAAGGTCTTCTGGGTTTCTAGACCTCTGTATAGCCAAGGGAGGGATGCAGTCACCTCCAGAGCATCCAGCTGCTGCTCCAGTGCCAGCTAGAAGGCAAAAAGTGCCTCCTTCCATCCATTCTAAATCAAGGGGTCTCACATTTGAGGAGAACTCTCCAGAGATATGTTCATCAAAAAACCAACCTGGAAAATCTTTAGATAAGAGGTAAGATTCATGTAAATTATTTTGATGTCATTCTGGGAGGTATTGAAAAAGACCTGGAGGACAACACAGTCATCGCTCAGAGCCAACAGAGCCTCATAAGGGGAAAGTCCTGTTAGTCAAACCTGAATTCCTTCTACCACAGGGTAATCCACTTAGTTGATCTGGGAAAGCCAGTAGATGTAACCTTTATGGATTTCAGCAAAGCTTTTAACACTACATCTCACAGTGTCCTTCGGGACAAAGTGTCCAGCCCAGAGCTGGATAAACACATCATGGGATGGGTGGGCAACTGGCTCATTGGCTGGGTTCAAAAGGTGATGGTGAATGGGGTGACATCAGACTGGCGACCTGACACTAGTGGGGTTCCAGGGAACTCCAACCTAGTCCCTGTGCTCTTCAACATCTTTATCAACACCTTGGATGCACGGCTGGAAGGAATGGTAAGTAAGTTTGTTGATGATACTAAATTGGGAGGAACAGACTCTTCCCTCGAGGGTGGAGACAACCTACAGAGAGGCCTCAACAAATCAGAAGACCAATTGTGTGAAGTTTAACAAGTGAAAGTATCGGATTCTGCACCTGGGACAGGACAACCCTGGATGTACGGACAGACTGGGGAAGGAGATCCTGGACAGCAGCATCAGGGAAAGCGACCTGGGGGTCCTGGTCCATGGCCAGTTGCCTCTGAGTCAGCAGTGCCCTGGCAGCCAGGAGGGACATCCCTGTCCTGGGGGGCATCAGGCACTGCCAGGCGAGGGAGGGGATTGCCCTGCTCTACTCTGGGCTGGGGCAGCCTCACCTCGAATATTGTGTGTGATTTTGGGTGTTACAATACAAAAAAGTATTAAGCTATTAGAGAGCATCCAAGAAAGGGTCATGGGGAAGGTGAAGGGCCTTGAGGGGAAGCCTTGTGAGGAGTGGCTGAGGTCATTTGTTCTGTTCAGCTGAAGACAAGACTGAGGAGAGACCTCATTGCAGTTACAACTTCCTTGTGAAGGAAAGAGGAGGAACAGGCACTGATCTCTGTGGTAACCAGTGACAGGACCTGAGGGAATGGCCCGAAGTTGTGTCAGGGGAAGTTTGGGTTGGATATCAGGAAAAGGTTCTTCACCCAGAGGGTGGCTGGGCACTGGAAGAGGCTGCCCAGGAATGTGGTCGCAGCACCAAGCTTGTCTGAAATCAAGAAGCATTTAGGCAACACTCTCAGAATGTTCTACGGCTCTATGATTCTATGGTTGTATGATTCCATGATTCTATGACAAAATAATAAGAATGCCTGTGATGTCTGTTAGCTTAGACTTTCTTCATCATTAAAGGAGAGCTACTTGGCACAGTCAATGTTTAAAATCTCACTTGCAATTGTGTAGGGAGAGATGAGGTAATGCCACCCAAGCCTATTGCAGTCTGCTCTATGCAGGAATGAGGACACAGAAATTAAAGTGTGACATACTGATACAAAAAACCAAATTTTGAAAGTTCTTCCAAGCACTGAAACATTGGTCCTAGTTGTAAAACCTGTTGTTACCCTCTCTGACAGTAAAGCTTGGCTGAGTTTTTTAACAAAATTTTCCACAAGGGTGTGTCTGTCTTCCGCAAAGATTGTTTCTCCTGCCCATTGACGCCTCTTCCCTGAGAGTGCCCAAGGCCAGGTCGGATGGGACTTTGAGCAACCTGGTCTAGTGGAGGGCGTCCCTACCCCATGCAGGTGAGATAGGATGAAAGGTACATTGAGGTCCCTTCCAGTCCAGACCTTTCTATGATTCTCCTACAGCCTTTTATCACCCGGGATTAGCAGGACTAGCACAGGCCATGCAGAGAACGAAATATTTTGAAAGCTAGATTTGACCAAGGATGAGAAGCATAACTGAAAAACCCATTTTCTTGTCTGTCCTTCATAAACCTCATCAAGATGGGTCCCTTCCAACTCAGTATTGCTGCTGAGATTCTAAAATTCTCTTTTCACTGATTACTAAATTTACCTCCTGTCATTTCACTTATACCTGTTTGTGCCAGCCAAGCCAGTATGAACTAAAAAGTCCATTTACTCAAATGGTGGAGAAGTTAAAAATAATAATAAAAAAACATTCAAATCATAAACGTTCAAGAAGCCCTCAGATGATTTCCTGTGTACTACAGAGGCAAAGAACTAAGGTAAGTGGAATATGCAGAGAAATTACCAAAAAAAAAAAACCCACCAAAAAATAAAAAAACCCCAAACTACAAAATGAACAAAAATCCCCACAAAACAAGCAAACAAAACCATTAAAAAAAAAAAAACCAAGCAAAACAAACAAACAAACAAAAAACACCTCCAAAAAGCCAAACCCAAAACATTCCAGCTGCAATTCCATCTTCTTTAAATTCTTTGTCCAAGACCTGATGAGAAGTGTGTGATTTAAGTCATGGGGATGTATACAGCACCAAGGTGAAAACAACATTAAATTACCCAAAGGTTTTCTACAATTTGCAATGTAGAATAATGCAGGGTTACCATAAGGAAAACTTTAATTTCAATAAATACTTGAGGGAAGAAGGAAAACACCAGTCAGAGTTGTTTTGAGGATATAATCAATAAGATCCTCTGTTACAACTTTTCAGTAGATGCACCAGATGTGCCTGTCCTTTCCAAAAGTTTCAAAAATAATGGTATTATTCCCATGCCTATTGATTTATTTTCATAGAAGCATTGATTCTCTGCAGGTTTGTAATAATGTGATGGATCCCGACCAGCCTGCCCTCTGAGACCTGGCCTAGCATCTTTATTTATGTTGAGTAACAACTTTTAAACCAAAACTGAGGTGTAAAGGATAGGGAACCCAGTTATTTTAACACGGAATCTGGAGGTCTCTAGAAAGGATTCAAAAGGTCCCCCACTGCTGTTTTTTCACCTTTCTCAAAATTTTTATGCCTTGAATGATATCACATGTTGGGAGAGGGAACCCCAATTTGAACTCCAGGCAGACAAAAGTAACTGTCTCGTTCATTACTAGTCAAACTGGAAGTTTTCTGGGATAAGGAGGTCCCTTTTTGTTCTGTCCTTGCTCAGTGCATTTCACATTGCTGTTCTGGCTTTCAGCAGTCAGGTAAGGCAGGAATAATAAGGGGAAATAGAATCTCTCCTCACATTTAAATACACAGTCTACCTGTCCATCCAGTTCACCCTTTGAACCAATTTCAAGTGATAACTAAAATTATTCCACGCTCTTAAACCTCTGCTTGTACTGAGCAAAATGTCTTCCTGTTGAACTGTCTTGATTTTGATGGGCTTTTGGCAGGGGGAAGCCTGACCCTGCATGTCTAACCTATGTCTTGGGCAAACAGCAGAATTATAGAATTGAATTAATTTCCTTTGCCTCCATTTGCAAACTGTGCAATAATCTGCACATTTAAATCTATCTTTTGCTTATTATTTTCTGAGCAAGGACACAATTGGCTACAGATTTGACATCTCTGTGACAGTGAGTCTGCAGCAGCACTGAAAAGAAAGGGGAAAAGGAGCAGGGTCACAGAGAGGACAAAAGGAAAAAATAGCTGTCTAAATCATATATCATTAAAGTGATGCTCATTGAATTACCTCTCTTAGGGCCTGTCAAAACATGTGGTGCCCTTGCAATATGATGTGAATTAAATGCCTTCTGGCCCCTGAAATATTGTTTTCAAGGCCAAATGTGTACTTTCACAGTTTCTCTATAGTAACTACTAAGAAACATTTGAAACACGTTGATTGACTCCTTTGATTAGCAAAAACAACTCAGAAATACTGCAATGTGAGCAGTGTGTGGCAACTGGCTTTCAGGCGAAAACCAGGACATGTGGGCATTTGCAGGACTTTGGTGGTGGTCACTGATAGCTCCGTCCACAGAGAAACTGGTCAGCACAACCTAAAGTTGCCCCTGGGGGAGAAATTGTGTCATAGAACCATAGAGTGATTTGGTTTAGAAGAGACCTTAAAGACCATCTGGTTCCAACCTCCTTGCCGTGGATAGGGACACCTTCCACTAGCCCAGGTTGCTCACCTGTAGCTGGATCAAGTAGCATTAACTGACTGAACCCTTTCAGGAATTATAGTCTTAATTCATGCCCTGTGGGCAGGAAAAAACTGATATCAGTTTGGGAGACCCCACGTAGATTTCAGATGGCCGTAGGCGCTGGTTGCAACCAGATAGGAGTCAAGCTTTTCTGCCAGAGACAGAAGGAGAGAAAGCAGTCTCAAATTTCACCAGGCCAGGTTTATACAGGATATTAGGAAAAGGTTTCTTCACTGAAAAGGGTGTTCAGGCACTGGAACAGACTGCCCAGGGCAGTGGTGGGGTTGCTGTCCGTGGAGGTGTTCATAAAATGTGTAGATTGCTCCTGGGTCCATGGTTTTGTGGTGGCCGTGGCACTGCTGGGCTAATAGCTGAACTGCGTGATCTCACAGGTCCTTTCCAACCTTAACAACTGTGTGATGGCATTCCATGATTCCGTCTGCTTGAGGATGTGAGGCTCTTCGAGTTCTACAGCCACTGTCTTAGCACACATCACAACAGCTCCATGAAGCATGGCTTCTTCACAGCTGCTCAGACCACTGAGTACCAGAGGAATGGACTTTTCCTCCTCCCTTCCACTGAATTTTGAATTTTGGCTAATTCTGACAGTCAGGAATTTTGCCTGTATTCACTTCTGCTTTTATATTGTGTGGTTGTGCAGTGGCTGCCTAAAGAGTGTCAGACCACTGCACATAATAGGAATTGGTTCTTCTTTTAATTTAAAAATTCATTAGCTCTGTCCATCAGGAGGCACAGTGGTTTCTTAACTGCCGTGGAGCAGAAAGGATATCTTCAGAAACTTGTGTCTGTACGACCGGGACAAATACATTTAATATGTGAAGAAGTGAAATCTTACATAATGTGATGTGCTGTCAAAAATATTACTTTGTGGAGACAGATTGTACCATTATTCATCTTAGATATTAATATTTGCAGAAGGAGCTGGGGCGTGACCTCACTGTCAAATTCAGGTATTCAAAATTCATAATAGTAAAGTCCCTCCAAAATCTTCACATTAACATATTTCAGTATTTATTTTTAATTTTTTTTTAATCTGTAAGTTACATTTTTATTATGCATGTCAGCCTTTCTCAAGATATTAATTAGAATTCTTTTTTTTTGGCTGCTTCTATTCCTGATTTTTAGTGGAAGTTGCAGTGAATAAACTTTTCTCATTCCTGTAGCCACAGTTTTGAAGAAAATAGAAATATTGTGATGCATGCAACAGAAATGTTAAAATCAACATCACATGTACTTATGTTAATTATAACAGCTTCATGATTTACAGAATAAGGATAATTTTTCATCCCAAAGTCATGGGACGAAAATCCATGTGTCACCATTATGTACAGAGGCCTTTTAAGACCTCTGTAAATTAGATATTATAATCTTTGATTCCTTAAAAAAACATAAATAAAATTAAAAATTCAGAGCTGACATGGGTCTCCTCAGAGAATACAGCATATCAGTGACAGATAAAGACACAGAGCTCAAATTAGTTGGATGCTAGAGCTTTTCTCTTCCTAAAGTACCCACGAATATTCTCCTAGAGTCCCTTATATTCCCCAACTTCACCAACATATGCCGCAAGTTTTTTTTATCAGTGAGTTCTTTTTCTTAGCGCTACAGGCCTCTAAAACACCACTGTTGGTTTGGTTTTGGTTTTAGTTGGTTGGGTGTTTGTTTGGGATTTTGTGTTTTTGTTTTTGTTTTTGTTTTTTTTTCATTTGGGTCAAAGCAATACAATGTATTTTAAGAAATGAGGGGCAAGAGTGACATCTTATGTATTCCGTGAATCTTGCAAAGCCCACGTTCAGATATGAAGGAGAGATGACAAGGCCAGGACTCAACACTTCTGAAGAAAATCTTTATTATACACCACACCATCAGGGCAACACATGGAGAGGCCTCCACAAGAAAGAAGACAAATAACTGCTATTTTCTTGCCCTTTCATAAAATCCCTCTAGTGGTTGGCAGCATCTTTAGCACAGAATGATTTTCTTTCTATTTATCGCCCTTTAATTTAGCAATTACTAATAATGGATGAGACCATATTCAGTGTTTAAGAATAGCACCTGTAGGGAACCTTCTTATTCATGAACAGTTGTATTTAATTTTATGGTCTAGAATATAACCTGTGTATAATGTCTTTACATATTCCAATTTTGGTAGTTTCAGTTCTATCGCAATTTTGCAGTAAAAGACGCCTTTTTTTGCATGAAGGGGCTGAGACTTCAGCACAGGTATCTCTCAGGTGAACCCAAATAATATACATTATTTTGTATATCTCGAAAAACACCTGGATGGTGGATAGTTACCAGCTGATAGTAGGAACCCAGTTCCTGTGTTTCAACAGTTCTAGAGAAGTCTCCTGGAACCCTCATTTGCTTATCTTCATGTTGCCTTCATGCCAGCCCACACAGCTGTCTTGGGAAGAACAAGGGGGAAAATTTGTTGTCCTGATCACTGTACCTCATTGCCTCCAAACCAAAATGGCACTGCTGAGTGTTGGAAGGTAAGTGACTTATATTTCTCAATGTGGAACAGTCTTTGGAGCACTGACCTCATGCATGAGTCCTGGCTGGTTCCCCTAAGAATGGCAGAGAAAACCTCATGTTTTTGTCTAGAATGCCAGGGGTGTGTTCTGAAGTGGGTATCTCACCTCTCTTTTCTTCACACTGTGATCAAAGAGGAAGAGTGTTTGACTTTTTCATCTTCTGTAACTCTTTGTTATTTATGAGTAATTTCGAGGTGCTGAGCACTTCTGTGAAATGCTGAGCACCCTGACGTTTCAGTGATTGCCAATTAAAGGTGTGCAACACCCTTCAGGACTGTGACTTACAGGAGGAACTGTGTTGAAAGGGAAGAGAAGTCTTGTCCTGTTAATTCCAAGTTCAATTAAAATACAAACCCACATCCAAAGTAAAACTCAAGAGGAACCTCAATGTACAGTACATTTGACGTGTATAGGAGAAAAATAGGTCTTTTATTAGTTTGAAGGTTAACGTGTTCATTAGATTATATCAGTTCATTATGCAATTGTGCCTGCGCCTGCAGAATGATATATAGCAATCAACAGGAGCATTTCAGGGATGATATAAAAGGAAAAGAAAATAACATTAACTGTTGAGCATGAGCAGTTAAAAAGATGAACTAGACAGAAAGTTCATTTTTTCAGACATGATAGGCCCATTTCATCAAGGCAAAAAAATAATTTTTTTGAGACGCAAATAAAATAATAAAGCAAGTTGGCTTAGAAGGCACAGAGATGCAGATTTGGGCTGACAATGTTTATGATGACCACAGCTTTCTTGTTCTTCCCCTTTACCCTAACATAATTGCTTTTGACTGGGCAAATCATGTTGTTCTTGTTGTAATGTCATTGCAATTTATGATTCCATAAGGCACTTGAAAAGATTTTTTGTTTTCATACACTTTGCATTTCATTTTAATGCCACCCAAGGAAATTGCATACCTAAAGCTCTACGTGTTACTTTTTATTAAATACCAAATGGTATAATCTTTTTTCTCCCCCCCTGTTTCTTGATTACAATCAAGATGTGTTTTTAGTTTTATTACAGAACCACTTTCCTACTCAATTAGAGCCTTAAGGTTAATTTCCGCTTACACTTCGCACTAAATGTCAAGCTTAATACAGATTTCACATGAATATAAGGGAAAACCCATCCATGGGGGTTACATGTAGCCTTGTGGGAAATTTTATACACAGCACCAAGCAAAAATTCTGATCCTGGAATGGAAGAAATAGCACAGACTGCATGGAGTCCACTGGGAGTTCCATAGCAAATTCAAGTGAAGTGTACTCAGGTACGGTGGCAATAGTAGAAGACTTTAGTATAAAACCTACAATATATATTTAAAATGTAATTGAGGACTGGTCTGCCAGCACTCAGTGTGAAATTCACCTAGTGTGGGGAAACAAATATTTTATTGAAGCCTTCCTCCCTCACATCATGACTCCCTGAAACCAGAGGAAGCATCCTGAGAATTCCTCTTGAAGAATCAAATGTAGTCAAAGGTCCTTGTTGTTCCAATAGATGTGGATAATTACTTTTTCTTCTACTTACTAGTATTAAAAGTTTGATCATTTCCCAGATAAACACACATTAAAGGCTCAAGGGTCTAAAGAAGAAAAAAATATCAAAATGCTTACAATGCTAAAATTTATCATCAATGTCTTTGTAATTAATTATTTATTCAACAAATTATAGCAGAATGTAAATAAGGAAACACTGATGTTACAGTCATTTTCTGAGCACAAAGGCTTTGCCACATCCAAAATCTTACAGACTGCAAAATGAATTTGTGACACCTCATGACAGCACACGTTATTTTCTCATAGAAGGTTTTTGCATGGAAAATTCCAAATAGCATCTTTTTCTAAAGATAGTTCTGGTTAGAATATCTTTTTCTCCTTTTTTTTCTTCTTTTTTTTTTTTTCTTTGGAAGTTAGGAGCTTTTCTCTTCTTTGACTTTTCCCACACAAATCTTTTTTAATTCTCTACTTTTCCTCTCCCCTTGCCCCAGGAAACAGAAAAAAAAAAAAAAAAAAGAAATTATCAGAGCCTCAAACTTCAACAGTTTTTACCTAAAGTTTACAGTGAGATTTACTTATGGGGGAAAAAATACAGCAATGGATATTACACTTGTGCTCTAAATTTTTAATATTTTCACTCTCTTTTGGGGAGTTATTAATAGAGAAATGCTCTTGGGGTCTGTAAGAACAAGGGAATTTTAGCCTGGCCTTTTGGAAAGGACATGAGAAGCCAATATTCAAGATAGTTACTGAGAGATTAAAGTGTCAGCATGTAAGATTAAAACATATACAGAAAAAAAAATTACCACAGGCCTAATAAGCTATTAATGTATATCTTTTTCTATTGCAAGCCAAAGGTTTTGTAATAAAAAAGAGTATGCACACATAACCCTACATAAATATATACACATAGAGTTATAAAATAATAATTTATACGTGTAACCCAATGGCAAACAAGCTGAGATATTCAGATTTAACTGACAAGCAGTAGCTGCAAAGCTTCTGATATATACCTAAGGGGCAACATTCTGGAAAAGAGATAACAAGAAGATATTTTATTAATATTAATAAAGTTTTATTTCCAAAGGGAAAATATGATCAAGTACTTTGCTTTCTAGGCTGCCTTTTTTCTTTTTTCTTTTTTTTCTTAATTTCTGTGAAAGTTGGAAACAAAATTATCCTAACTTGACCAGTTGCTCCTTTTTCACATAATTCTTTTAAATTATACATGAAAAAAATAGGGATGGTGAGCAATGAGGTTGACAGAGCCATACTCCTCAGATGATGAGTGATGAACAAGGCTCAGTGCCAAACATTTTAGCCAAGTCAAGTCAATCTATTCATGTTCATGTACCATAAAATTTGCTTTTTTAAGGGTAATTATAACATTTGCATTAGAAAGGAACACATGAAATCCTAAAGTCTTTGCATATATCCTGAGTACTTTTATAGTGATATATAAAATGAGAATGTGTAATCTAACTTTACATAAAACTTGGCTTCATAGCTGATGAAATTTTATAATGAATTACATATGTCTGGAGACTCAGGAAGCCAATATCTGGTTTTTTTTGTTAGCAACACCCTGTTCAAGGGTGGCCTTACAAGGTCTCCGGTCAAGGACCAAATCTCACAGAATCACAGAACAAGCTGAGTTGGAAGGGACCCTCCAGGATGATCGAGTCCAGCTCCAGACCCTGTACAGGACCATTCCCAAGAATCACACCACGTGCCTTAGAGCATTTACCCAACTTTAGAAGTTTTCTCTCTTGGTTTTACCTTCAACAAATCAAGAGTGATTGAAGGCATGAATTTGTTTCAGATCTGTAAATTTTCATCATGTCAGACAACTCTTTCTCATTAAGAAAGCCAAGCTACTTGAGGTGCAACTGGATGATCTGATGAATATTGGTTGGAAAACTTATTTCAAACTCCATGAACAAGAAAAATATCAATTTTTTTCCTTCTCTTCTCCGTCTTTCTCTTGTTCTCTCTAACCTCAGTCCTGGAGGAAAGATCTTGAAGTTTGAAAGTTATTATGAACTGAAAAAAGAAAAGACATAGTTTTTTCTCACGTGGGTTAAGCATTTCTATTATATATATTATTAAAATTTAAATTTCCCAATCTCTTTTTTTTAACTTGTATTTCAATTTCAGGGAAAAAATTCAAGTAGAGAAACTGAAATTTAAAAGAATGAAGTAATAGTTCACACTAAGAATTTTCTGAATACAACCTTTTATTTATATAAATAGTTTTGATTTAAGTCCCCACAAGAAAACAGAAAAATATCTGTTGATTTTTAAAAATGTCATAATCAGATAGATCTGTAAGTCTCCCATTACCGTCATTTCTTTTTTGACTACCTAAACTCTTTTGCTAAGTAGAGCTTTCATCTGCATCACAAAATTGGAATGACTGTGCTGTTGATGAGCACATTAACTCTGAAATCTACAAGGCATATTGGTAAACTTGATAATGAAGCTTTAAAATAAGTGTAGTCAAGATGTTCCTGAATCCAAAAAAAAGATTAAGAGACACCTTGAAAGAACATTAGCATAGCTATTACCCAAAAGCAAAGGGAGATGATCTGAATATGCAAAAAGAGATTCAAGAGACATAAAGTGCATTTAACACAGGGAGACCACAGAGCTTGGAGATAGAGAGCTCAGCAGATCTTACAGCCCTCTTCCCTGACGTATCCCGTGTCCGTGATACACACTTGGAAGTCTGTACACCACCAGGAAACTCAGACTGTGGTCTCCAGATCATAGCCCTGCTTGTTGATATTATGTCCACTATTTGTGCTTCTCTTGATGTGCAAAGTCTAAGGCAGTATCAAATATTTCAGTTTAATACTCCAGCATTGTAGAGTAGATCAGAGTAATTACTTATGTTACAGATGTCATTTCTCTTTGTATGTTACAAAATCATATGTCACATTGACAATATAAAAAAAATTTGTTATATTCAATGGCTCTCAATTCCTTTTTAGCAGAGATATTTCCCTTCTAGCTATTCCCTGATCTTTAGCTGTGTGGTTCAGCATTTCCACTGCATATAGAAATTCATATTTAACCCTCTTTTACAGGACTTTTTTTTAGGTTTTTGGGGTCATTCTCACCACATTTATGGTAGGAGACAGGCAAACACAGAGCAGGCACTGGACATTTCGACCTACTCACTACTGATAACTTTCCATTCCCACGGAGCAGCAGAAGATCTCGTGCCTTGACCATGGTTTCACAACACAACACAACACACCTTCATGCATGCACACATACAAACCTGTCAGGGCCTATCCAACACAGTCCTTCACTGGCCAGGGGCATGGTCCACAACTCAGCCAAATTCTTTCTTACACACTTTTCTCCTATGCAATTACATTCTCAGTCCCAGCTCTCTCCATCCTAACCTTGTGGAAACAGACTGTCCGCATCTGCTGTAGCAGAGAGGTGGATAACAGTTTTTTGAAGAGCATACATTTTTTTTTTTTTTTCAAGGTAAGGGGAGCAACCTGTAATTACAGCCTTTCCTCAGAACAGTGTAAAAATATTCCATGTACCTACCTCTGGCAATTGAGACAAGAGTCACAGAATTCAGGTTGTCTTGTTTGGTTGCATGCATGTCCTTAAACACAAACCATATTTTGTCTTCCTTTGCTGCTGTTGTTATCACACTTACAGGTAATGAACAGGTCAGATCAACTGTGTCTCTGAGGTCAAGGCAGCTCACTTCCAGAAAAGAAGACTAATCACTACTTAGAGAAGACCATTAAGCACTAATTTAATTGTTAGTATGCAGTTTACTCTGGGAGAAAATTTTCTGAAAAAATAAAATATGTGAACTAAGAGGCCAATATAATAATATTTTACTTTATATGTCATTTTTCATTGAAATGAACCCAAAGAACTTCATAAGTAGCTTGTACAAAGACCACACAGAAGAGAGGTGTCTAAATTTATATATGGTGTGAGTGTTCCTAAAGGATGTTTTACCCCAGATTTCTGAGCAAACACACACACCTTCATTTACTGTACATAATTGTGTACATCGAGAGAAACACAACCCCCAAATTTTCTTATACTTACAGTTGGCACAAATGTATAAACAAGAGTGTCTGGACTTTCACAGATGACAACCATCTGTTAGCTAGCACTCATGAACATCAGGACATAGTCAAAGTGTTACACTTTCTCTAAAACAGAAATCTTTCCTCTTAGCTTTATATAGAGTGGGATTGGTTGTATTGTGCAGAGATTGGATTAAATCTTAGGAAAGCTCAGCGTATTGCTACAAGGGTCCTGGTCAGTGGCCAGTTGGCTCTGAGTCAGCAATGTCCTGGCAGCCAGGAGGGACATCCCTGTCCTGAGGGGCACAGCATGGCCAGCCAGGCACGGGAGGGGATTGTCCTGCTCTGCCCTGGGCTGGGGAGGTCTCACCTCAAATATTGTGTGCAGTTTTGGGTGCCACAGCATAAAAGGGACATGAAGCCATTTGAGAGTGGCCCAGGGAGGGACACGAGGATGGTGAAGGGCCCTGAGGGGAAGCCGTGTGAGGAGCAGCTGAGGGCCCTTGGTCTGTTCAGCTGGAGAAGAGGAGACTGAGGGCAGACCCCATTGCAGCTACAACTTCCTCGTGAGGGGCAGAGGAGGGGCAGGCACTGACACCTGCTCTGTGTGCCCAGTGACAGGAGCCGAGGGAACGGCCTGGAGCTGTGTCAGGGGAGGTTTGGGCTGGATATCAGGAGAAGGTTCTTCCCCCAGAGAGTGGCTGAACACTGGAACAGGAACTCCAAGGCAGTGGTCACAGCACCAAGCCTGACACAGTTCAAAAAGTGTCTGGACAACACTTTCAGGCACAAGGTGGGATTGTTGGGGTGTTCCTGTGCAGGGTCAGGAGTCAAACTCAATGATCCTTGTGGGTCCCTTCCAACTCAGAATATTCTGTGAAATCTGAGTGCATCTTCTGTCTCTGACCTCAAGCTGATTCACAGGAACTCTCTATGGTCCCTTCTCCTTTTTTTTCACCTTTTGTTGTAATTTGTTTGCACAGGAAATTATCTCTTGTAAAAACTCTGAAGAAGAGAGGCCACTTGACTGGATTCAAACACAGTGAATTACTGTTGTTTTTGAATAAATTGTAGGTTGCTACAGGGAAATATTAATGAAATAATATTCTGCACAGTAATAAATGCAAGAATAATGAAGACCAGACAGTGCCTGGTAAAACAAAGGTGTGGCTTTTTTTTTTTAAATAAACCCTATTTTCCTCTTTCATACATGTCATTGAAGATCTAGAGAAGAGTTTGAGCATGACAAAGTTTGTGAAATGGGTTGATACAATATTCATGTGCAGATGGAGTATTCATAAGAAAAATTATGTCTTTGATCAATCAAGAAAGTTTTCTCTGGATGGTGCAATCACAAACTATTAGTGATAAATAGATACATCTAGTAGAAATGGGATAAGACACAGCAAAATTTCTCTCTACTGAAGGAAAAACATTTCAGATAAAAATCTTGGTAGTTGAACAGGTCTCATAAGAGGAGCCACAGAATATTTTCTTTTGGTCCTTAAACAAACACAGTTTCAGCATAGGCTGTATATGTCAAGCTCCTGGAATTACTCTGCTATTTGTACACTATTATTTAAGTCATAGTGATCTACAGTTCAAAATTAGCAGAGAGCTCTTTAAAAATGAGAGGGTTTTTTTTAATGTATCAAATGTTCAGCATTTTTTTGCTTATATAATTGCCTTCAGGAACTTCTGGTTCCCAGGAAGGATCTGTTCAGCTTGCAGATCGAACACATCACTTGTGTAGGCTCTTGTCTTTTTCTTCATGGGAGCATCCATTTTGTGAGGGTGAGAACTGGAATAATTAACAGAGATTCACAACAAATGTCCAGTCTCCTTATCCCATATACTAGACAGCATATATAACTTCAAGTACCAAAAGTGGTCTTTTTCATTAGAGTTGGCCATTTTTCGTGAAACGTTGGTCCTGTTGTCTTTTGGTGAATGTGGCTGCCGACTGACTTCCTCTTCTTCCTGAGAGGGAATTTAGTGTGGGTGGTTTGGGGTGCAAGTGAGCCACACAGCACTTTGGGGAGCCTTTGAGCCGTGATGGGAAAAATCATTACTCTGAAAAGAGGAATCCAATATTTACAACCATCACGAGGTCAAGGTTACTTCCTGGAGATGGCAATGTATGCACTACTAGGGCTTCCCATTACTGGAGGTGGAATATATTTCTTTATGGAAACCATGTTGTCTCTGTCAGCTGCTCAAATAAAACACATTCTCCTGAATTGCCTCTGAAAATGTAACACCTCAGATATTATTTTTCATACAGAGTTACCTTTCAAATCATCAAGAAGTGTTTCATTTTTTGTGCTAAGAAAAATGTTGAAAAATCAGAGCTATTTTTAATGAGATAAGCAGGTACTAGTTAGAGCACCCTGCAACCCTTTATGTGATAGTTTGCTTGGATTAAGCAAAATAGTGGGTAAATAAAGAAAACCTGAAAAACTGAGCAGGCAAAAAGAAGCACGAAAATAAGAATATAACAATCTTAGAATTAATATAATATGATTTTAGCACAGAGAAGGATGACAATGGAAAAAAAAAACCAGACAGGTTTCTGTCAGGTTTATTCTCCTACCTTTACTAAGCTTGCATAATAGCTTACATTAAAGTAGTTCCTTTGCTTCTAATTATGCAGCAGATACTGCATTTAGGGAAAAGTGCTATTGTTACCTGGGTTTGGATCCATACATGGTGTACCTCAGGATTAAGCTTATTCAATAACATGCCATAGAGATTCCTTCATAAAATCTTACTTCCAATTTTTGATAATTAATCCTTTGTCATGCCATTCAAAAAGGTCTTTGTAGTCTAAAAGCTATATGGTGTCTGTGGAAGTCACACCCTGGAGTGAAGTCCAGAATTTCCAATAAGGCACACAGAGCAAAAGGAGAGCTAAAGGGAGGGATCTGAATCAACCCCAGTCAGATATCTTGTCAAAAAGAGAAAGAGAAGTAAATTTTTAATGCAAAATGGAACTTTATCTACTTGCAATTCAAAGTTCAGAACTCTCTTGAAAATGGGCAGCAAGACCCCTTTTTGCGTGGGTCACACATCCTTCTCTTCTGTTTGAAGGATACTCACCAAAATGCCAGATCATGTCCTCTTTTAATCAATAGTCCTGTAGTAAGGGTCAGCAACTCTGTCTCAACGAGGGAGAATTCTAATCCACAGCCGTCATCTACCACAGGCCTGCCCTAAACATCAAGGTATAAACTCTTCTTGAGTACTCCTTTACCATCCTTTTCTTTCTGCTGTTTGAAACAAAGCGCATCGGAGCAAAAAGCCTGAACAAGGTGGAGTTTGGGTCTTCTGCTCAGCGACCCTTTGTCATACTTTCCTTTCCACAGCTGGTTTGGAATTAAAGGGCTACATGTGAAGCTTTCAAAACGTATGTGACATTCTTTTTAAAACATAAATAAATAAATAAATAGAAGGCTCATAATACCTCAGACATTAGATGGCAGTAGAGGCGCCCAGATGCATTGCTTTGGATTTAGGCAACAGAATTCCACTTTGTTTCTATGCAAGATTCTGTCATTCAAACTGGTTTTAGTTCTTCGTCCCTGATCACAAATTTATCACATACCAACACATAAGCTGGATCATAAAACCAGCTTCTAGTGTTAGGATTATGAGAGCAATTTATGGAAATATGATCATGCACTTGGTAGCTAATTCATTTATTTCCAAGACCACTACTAATATTGTCCACATTTTTGCTTAGATATTGCTTGAAAAACAAATTTAATTATTTTATGCAGAGTTTATTAACCAGTCAGTTGCCAGGTGTGAGTTTCCCCTCTTCATAATATTTTGGAGGTGAATTGTAAAATTCCTCTGAAGTCATATTCAAATAATTTTTCAAGGGAAAATAAATTTTTTGCAAATTTTTGATAAAGTTTATACTGATATAATTTCCTCTTTCAGGTAAAATCTATTTGTGAGAGGAGGACTTGGAAACACCTTTATGAATGTTCTTTGTAATATATTCTGGTTTAAATTTTACAGGGAAGGAGAGTAATACAGTAAAACACAGAACAGTTCTTTTAACATTTAGGTTTAAAATCCACAAGAAAATCTTAGAATGAGAAAATAAATTCTAGAACCGAAATCAACAGAAATTTTTTTTTCTTTTCAGCACATACACAAAGGGAGAGAAAACAAAACAGAGAAATTAGACAAATTAATAATCCTTAGTACTAACAAATATGATTTCAAGAAATCACCATCTGGGTATATATTAAGGAAAAACAACAAATACATAAACAAATAAGATTGTAATTATACACTTATGGAATCACAGATTTAAAACAAATACCTCCACAAAACATCTGATAGCAATTCATAAATAGGGGTTTTATCTTGAACATTCACAGTTGTACATTTCTAGATCTTGGATTTTCAAAAGGTTTTAAAGACCCCATGAAACCTTTTTAACATATAAACTCAATTTAAAGCATCATGATGAAGGATATAAATACCTATTGAGTAACAAAATCAGTTTGATTCTCAAAGAGTGTGATAACGTCTGCAGAAAAGGAGATTTGGAGGTGCACAGCATGTGCTGCAGTGGGGAACTAGAAAATTTGATGGTTTTGGATCACCTATGGCATTGTGTGGAACAATTTTTCCTCCCATCTTGCTCATACCTGAACTCAGGAGCTTCCTCAACTGAGGGGCATATCTGTCTTGAAGATATTTCAGTTTGGCTTAGGGAGTTTTACAGGTGAACTTGCATGCTTAGCAAAACCTACCTTATTGCTCCATAGAAAGAAATACTCTTAATTGCAAAAAAATCTGTTCTGTGAAACATATTTCAAAACTTTATTCTTCAAGTTAGTGGTTTAAAGGCTTTAAGAAGTGGAGAAATCAACACATATCTATAAGTAATTTTTTCAAACAATAAAGTTTCTTCAGGTTAAAAAATACCGCTATCTTATTTATTTTTTATGTAACAAAGATTAAAATACTAGTTTTATATATATATTAAAGTTCCACTTTTCATAGCTTTCTTAAGCGTGTTTTTACATACACATCACATTGAATCTTTCTCTTTAAAATTATCCTCAGATAAATTAAAGAATACTGAACCTCTTAAATCTATCAAGTTTAGGCATGCTTTTTCCATTTCCTGACTTTTTTTTTTTAAATACTTTTTTTCCTACATTTTCTAACTTTCCAGCATACCTCTGAAAATGTGAGAACTTCACAAAAATCCTAAAGGCTCAAGCTCCCACCCTTCCATTCTCCTCCTGTCCCCAGCCCAATCAGGGAGTGACCCCATAGAGAACCATGAACATTCTGCCTTCCCTGGAGATCTTCCAAGATGACTGCACCATCTTTGAAGGTTTGTGGTGTGCAGGAAAAGGCCATGCTAAAAATGGCTGTCACCACTCACACCTTTCTCATGTACTCCTTGGTGAGAACAGAAGTAAATCCCGCTTCTCTTCTCACACCTCCCTTCTGGCTCCACTCTTCCTGCCTCAGGAACTTCCTGCTAATCCTTCAGTTTCAGAGACGTGAAAGTTGGGGAGAAGGGAATGTTGGTTTCCTGAACTGCTGAGAAAGTTCTTTCTTTGCACCTATTTGAACCATCTTTTGCTCAGGTATCAAAAATGTTGTTTCCCCCACCTCGGGCGAGTCATTGCACTGGTAGAGTGTAACGTAAGGATCTGAACCACCTGGCCTAGTGGAAGGTGTCCCTGTCCGTGGTGGGGGGTTGAAACTGGGTGATCTTCATGGCCCCTTCCAACCAAAACCATTCTAGGATTCTATATCACTCTCAGCTGGACTACCATCTCTCTTGTGATGGGGGCCTGGGTACCAGTTTGATAACTGTTAACCCTCCAGAATTCATTTCTAATGTTTAGGAGACTGCTTCAATCACAGGCACCAAAATTGTCACAACTGACAAAAAATATCAGCTGGAATTACTTTATACCCTGCAGAGTAGCCTTCAGGCCAAAATAAAATTAAAAAAAAAAAGTAGATTAAGAAAACCTAGATAAATCAAAACAATATGCAATGTGCATTCAGAACTTTCATTGCATTGTTCTAACAAGATAAGCAGAAGAAATAAGATAACTTGAAATATCACAAGACTCCTCTGACATGTTTGACCTGGACAGCCACTCCAGCTTTCACATAGAGATGGGAGAGATGAAAACTTTCCTCTCAGAAACTCTACCTTATAAGATGCATATCTTAGCAGAATTATAAAATAACTAGAAGGCATATCTGAACTCAAACTTCTGATCTTTTGCTTCCTTGAGAGCATGTCAGTTGCAGTAATTCTTGAATATTCTCTGAAAACAGGCTGTGTGTAGAGAAGAATATATTTCAAATATCAATTCTTCACTAGATTTAAAACACTAATATGGACTGACATACAGCACTTTTTGAGAGTATTCTCTCTCTGTGTAGAATTGGGCCAATCAATCTGATGTGCAATTTAGCATTTTGTCTGATTGCCTTAGGGTTGTAAATATTTATTTCTCTGTTTGTTTAACTTGAATATCTTATAGCTGAAGATTTTCCTCTTAGGGCAATTTTGACTTTTAAGAGCAGGAATCCTTGACTTTGTCAATGTCTATTAAAGAAAATATCATCATGATCCTTCTCCTATAGGGAAAGAATCTGTCATAAGATAACACAACAGCCATGGCACCATATATTGAAACCTCCTTTTTATTGAAATACAAGCAATGAATTACTTTAAATTGGCAGTGTGTTGCTCTTAAACAAGTTAGATTTCCCTTCCCATATTTTTAAGTTATTTATGTTCATCTATTTCTTTCACACTGGGGTGGTGGGTTTTTTGGTTGGTTGGTTATTTTTTTTTTTTTTTACTCAAGCTATGAATCACGGCTGGGGAAATCACATTTTAAGGTCTAATAGTCAGAAGTTGCATGTTCCTCTCAACCAAATGCTTCCAGAAAATATTGTTGGTACCAAAATATTGTTATTTGCTACAGAATGTAAAAAGAGAGTCAGAAGAAGAAGAGATATCATTTAAATATTTTACATAGAGAATATCAGATTTTTCAGTAAGTTCTACCTAAAATGCATGGAGAAAGGGATATACTTCATGTCTATCATCACTCCAGAATACTTCAAACACCCAGTGAGATAGGAAAGTGATATTATCTTCACTTCACACCAGTGAAAAGCAACTAAGAACAGAATCCAGATATACTTGAAACCTTGAACTGATACTTACATAAAATGTATGTTCTTAGAATGCCTGAAATTCTGAAAACCTATACTCTGGCACAACCTTAACAAGAGAAATGTGGAGGACTTCTCATCCCTGAGATTTATCTAGATATGCCTCTTCTTGTGACTAAGAAAACCTTCTGCTGAAAGGGAGACACAGCTTTGCATCGCTTCACCCTGTGGAGAAAACTGCTCATTTCTTTGGAGAGTGCTGTGCATATGAGGGACTTGCCTTCACCTTCATCCCTTGAGAGTTTTTAAAGAAGAAGTTTAAATACAGTTATTCCTTTCAAAGAAAAAAAACCAGGCTTCTGGTGGTGGTTGAGAATCGTGAAATCATGAAACTCTTCCTGATTCTGGTATGACAAAGACATCTATCTAGCATCCAACAACTCTGGGACATTTAAAGCTTCAGTTAGAGTGGCCCTTAGCAACTTGGCTGTATTTAAAGCAGTCTGTACAAAACTGCAGAAGCATTTAGGATTTACAGTGTCTAGAGCTAGTCATTTCTATTTTCATTTCATTTCCATATGTGCTCGGAACAGAGCATCTTGTAACAAGTCACTTCTCAGAGAGCAATTTCCAAATCTCCTTAATTTATACAGAGGGTCTGGTCCAAGAAACACTTGTACATTTAATTGACTTCATGTGAGTAACATGGCAGTACAAAAGTCGAGTGTAATTAAGCAAAACTGAAGACATGAATAATTACAAACTTGATCTTGTGAATTACAATATTAACTCATCTTTGAAATTTTATTTCCACATTCTGTTTTATAATGGCAAAGCATAAATATCCAGACAGAAGAGAACTCACAGACCACTCTGCTAAAAGTTGTTGACTAGATAAATAAAATTATTTTTTTCTTTCTAGAAACTCCAGCTGGTGTTATCTTGGCCTTCGGTATCCACTAATTAAATGGAAAAACGTTTTGAGATAAAAAGTTAATTTACTAATTAAATGACAAGTATGCTTTATAAATTGTCTCTTTGGCTTATTGTGCATTTAGAGAATTAATTAACAATACAATCAGGCTGCAGTTGTGAGATGCCAATATGGATGTGATTTGAAGATACTTTCACTTCTGTTTTCTATCTCAGTTTTTACGACAGCTGCACCGTAATGAAGACGCTTGACTCTTTTAATTTGTCTCTGTGAAATTAAAATGAGTTTGTGGTTTCTTGCTCACTGGGACTACAGACAAAATGACACATTTAACAGCACACTTCTGATCAGTCGATGCTGTATTAGCAAGTTGACATTGTTCTCTAAAAATGGGAGCTAAAAAACCTGGCTTGACATGAGCTTGTGTTGTTCTGGTAAAGCATTTTTAACAGAATGTAACAATGAAAGTATAAATATCATTTAGCTGATATCTTCATTTAAATTTCATGTTAAAATATTTGTCATTTGTAAACAACATTGCCAAGTGGTATTCTTATTTTAATTGTGCCCCAATGAGCCTCCTAGAGATGACTAAATCACCTAAAAAGTTAGTTTTGGGACTGTCAAAGTGTAATGGATTTAGGATAGGAACTCATGGACTAACACTTAAATGATTATTCATCTTCTTCAGTATGTCTGTCAAAATTACTATTGGGTAAAAATAATCCTTGTTGACTAGTTTGACTTTTGAATGGCAGCTACATGTAAACATTACATGTCTGGACCAGCCTGACTGATCTTGGGCTGTGCCCCTTTGAATGTGGGGGATTTGTTTGGCTTGGTTTGGTTTTGTTTCCTGGTTGAAACTAAATAAAAATATTAACTCAAAGTCAAATCAAAAGTCAATCAGAATTTACTACCTGCTGCAACTCCTCCAGCAGTCAGGAAAGTACCCAAGGGGGAAAAAAAAATAAAAGGAAAGGAAAGAAAAGCCACCTGGACCTAATCATCTCTTGAGCCACTGACTAAACAAGCTGGTTTCTCTCCACAGGCAGCTGTAAATTTTTCTTTGATTGCCACTTTTTATATTCACAACTAATGTTAGTCAATCACACATATTTATGTTGATATTTTTATAGCCTCTCTTTCATTAACCAGTTACTTTCAAATTTTAGCAAAATTTAGTGTATGGCCATGGATGTGTGTGTAATCCCACTCTAAAGAAAGAAAACTGATTATTTTGCATTCAATTTACTTTGATTTTTCTGTCTAGTCTGTTGGTGCCTACAGAAGAAAACAGTAATAAATCATTTATAAAATCAGTCCAATCCCTTCTGCAGGGAAATACAGTGAGGCAGATTGTCTCATAAATTGTTTAGAATAACACAGCTCTCCAGTGATTTAGCCTGATTTGTTTGTTTTAAAAAAAATAGAAAACCTACAAAACCTGCAGAGGGTGATCCCCATCTTTTTTAAAAGGGGTAACAAAAGTGCTCATTTAAGGCAAAAAAAAATGAGTGAAAATACCTTTTAATGTTCTTGAAGACGATGTAGACGACATCACATTAGCAAACAGACCATGGGCCAGAGAAATTAGAAGGAACAATGTATCGTGAAATGGAAGTAATGGGAATGAATATTCTGTATTTATTGCAGAGATTTCACATGGGTCATATGGACTGAACTTTCATTTAACAAGGGGTGGGGGGAGGAAACCCAAAATTCTCTCCTCAGATCGACACAGCATCACACACCTTTCGTCTGTCTTATTGTGTGGATCAGTGACAGTGACAAAATGGTATTGTGTTCTGGCAGCTTGATTTCTGGCATTTACTGGACTGTATGAAAGATCACATCCCCAAACGCTTCTGTCATATTCTCTTACAGATTGTGGTATATTAAACTGAGCAAATAAGCCTGTTTTTCTGGAGATCATATATTCATCAAAATTAAAGATGGAAAAGACCTGTTAGTGTAAATCACTTGCATTATCTCTCATCCAATGCAAGATTACTCCCTGAGGTACATTTTCCAGTACTTTTTTCAGTCCAATTTGAAATGACTCATGCAACAGTTTCCACAGTTTCTCTCTGGAGATCAGTCTACAGTCTAATAGATCTCACCACCCTTGGTTTCAGACTAGATTTTCCATTACTCATTTAGAGATTTTTTTTTTTTCTGGCCATCTGGTGAGGCAGTCCAAGGTGTCTGTCTGAACCCAAACAGTAAGACTTTAGAGACAAATTAAGGGCTATCAGAAGGGCAGAGAGCAGCCACAGACTGAAAAGGACTCCAGCAAGTTTTCTAGTATTTTACTATCCCTTATCTACTGACTTGTCATTTTGGTGCAGAGATGTGCACAAGTCTGACTCCTGGCCTAATGATCCCTAAAGATCTTTTCAGAAGGTCGTTTAGTGATAGAAAAGGGGTAGCAGAATGACTTTAAACTGAATAAGGGTGGGTTGAATGAAAAATTAGGAAGAAATTCCTCCCTGTGAGGGTGGGGGGGCCCTGGCAAGGGTTGCCCAGAGAAGCTGTGGCTGCCCCTGGATCCCTGGAAGTGTCCAAGGCCGGGTTGGACGGGGCTTGGAGCACCCTGGGATAGTGGAAGGTGTCCCTGCCCACGATAGAGGGTTAGAACAAGGTGATCTTTTGAGTCCCTTCCAACTCAAACTGTTCTATAATTCTGTGGATTCAATGATCCTAACAGATCATAGCCCTAACAGAAAATTGAAGTATTTTCTAATTAATATATAAACAGATATATCTTCCAGCTATTTTTGGTACATGTTTTAGGAGATTTTGGCCACTTCTGGGTCTGAACACCATTGAAACACTGTACCAGCTGAGGGGAGTCACGGCAATAATGGAGTAGAGCAATGCAGGTCTTACAATCTTTCTTCATACCCCAACCTCAGCTTTACATCCTGCAGATCAAGACTTACATCACTGCCTAATAAACTCTGAAGTAATTTTCATTTTTGCCTCGAGCATTCCTCCAGCACAGTGGATGCAGCTCAGCCTGGGCCTTGGATTATTTCTCAGCAGTGTGGATCTGTACACAAGTTGGTTGCCTAAGCTTCTATTACCGTGAGTAAAGTTAATGCCACAGGTTAAAGCTGCAGCTTAGACGGAAATTGGCTGAATGTGCACTGTACAGAGACATATGTACACTATGGGTTGCATGTAGCCTCTAAAACTGGGCCAAGCTGTATCCCTGCACCTCTGATTTGGGCCAAAGTCTCCACTCCATCAGCATTCCATCAAGATGTGAAGGATGGGGTCCAAAGTGCTTGGCAGGAGGTGGGCACAGCTACAGCTTCAGAGCAGTGACCTGCACTGACATCCCCTGTGTTACTGCCTCACCTTGCAGCACCTCTAAGGCCAGAGAGCAGCTGCAGAAGAGTTCTTCTTCCTCTTTTCCAACATCTGGACTCCCACATTGTTAATACTTTCTGGAATACTGGCACAAAGAGGATGCAGCAGGGTTGTAGGGGTCCTCTGGTGACCCAGAGAACATGAAGGGTTTCAACTTGTATCCAGTCCAGAGAAAACCCATTTATCCACATTGCAAAGCCATTTAAGTTCACGTGTCATTCATTAAAACCTTTACTGATACCATGACATGTTGTACAAATATTTGGTAGGCAGATTTAAAACAAGCCTACTATATGGAAAAAAAATAAAAGAGACAAAGTAAACTTGAGTGGAAGAACATGATTTAGCTGTAGTGTAGTATTGCAATACAGGGATAAATTGATTTTTCCAAGTTAGGGAGTCTGTAACACTGTCAGTAATTAAATTAGCTGTTCCAGATTCAAGACCACTATCTAAACTACATCTGTCTTCTTAGACACAGCAGAACTTCTTTTTTGTTTTACTTGTTTCCTACTTCAATTCACACTCACTTGAAAATTAGTTGCATTGTTTTTTGTATATACTTAGGGAAAAAACTTTTTTGTGAAGACACCATCTTCATTAAAATTTTCTTAGGGAATGAATGTATGGAAGGAGCATTTTGTTGCTTAAACTTTAAAAAATGTCTCTGTTTTAGAGAAATTGCTGAAGAAGAAATAAGTGCATTGTGAAAAATCAACAAACTCTTTCTCCTTTGACGATTACATAAGAAAGAAAAATATTTAACAAAATATTTTGAGATGCTCAGGAGTTCCAAATCCATGAAAGGGAAGATAATCAGCCACAAAATCTTCCAGCTTGTATTTCCCCAAGGGAAGCATTGAATAAAAGTTACTGGGGAGCAGAGAGAGGAAGTAGGAGATTCAGGTCAGTCTTACAGCCGCAACAATGATCAATCAGCAATAAAATATGCCATAAATTGCCCTGTATTGATTTATATTCTCCTGAAAAATAGGTGCCAAAAAATCCAAGCAGACAAGTGCTGTAAAAAGCATTGGAAAGGATTTATTTTGCCGACTTGAGACGCACAACAGAAATCTCAATTTTATGGGCCAAAAAAAGCAACACTCCTAAAACAAGTGCACAGGCTTCTGTTCAATTGGTGGAGTAGAACGGGCACCTCTGAAGTCCTCCAGTGGGGAATCCACCATGCCCAGGACAGAATGAATTCTGCAACTGGCATTTTCTGTCACATTATAATCCTATTTTGGTGGGACCATACGTTGGAGACTTGCAGTAATTCACCCATCCAGGAAGACAGGAGCAAAGGAATCATTGCACAGTCTACACCTTCCCAGAGGAGGATTTACTGGACACAGCTTGCAACTGCAGTTTGGATGCAGTTCCCATTTTTTTTTTTTTTCCATTGCCTTATTAACTGCTTTTTGCTGAGCTTTATTTCTACATATTTTTCCTGTCAGGTAGTTGCACTACAAAACTACATTGCCGCACTTATTTATCACCCTTAGGCACTTACCTATAGATGCATACTCATAATTTAAATAGTTTTAGCATATATACTTCATTCAGGTTCGTTGAAGCAAACAGAAAACCTGAACTGGAAGAAAAATTGCTATGTCTATGTCATTGAAGTTAATAATTGCTTTGACCATACTTATACTGGAATTCTACATCATTTATTTATATTGCTTACACACACTCTGAGAATTTTCTTGGCCATGCCACCTCATATTAGTTGAGACACAATTTATGGGAATTAATACTTAAGGATCAGTTCTAATGGGTTATATGGATAAAACATAGAGACGTTGTTCAATTCTCTCTATACACACCAACAGTTCTGAAATTATTTGTTATCTGAGAGAATCATGCATGTCTTCATGTCACACCAAAAGGCAAACAACAAAAACTCTAAGTTTTATTCTATGTAAGACTCTTTTATCATCTGCAATTGGACCTTACCTTGTCAAATATTTTGAGAAAAATCACACAAACATAGAATTATGTGTAAGGACCATGAAAGTTGGTCCAGTAGAGGACACAGATCAAATGCAAAGAATAATGCTCTGTAAAAGTCTGCAACCAAACTTTATCATTTGATCTCATGACCAGAGAAAGATCCCTTGCCTTCCTTTCTTTAACGACATCATCCTAATTTTTGTTGATTGATAAAAACACATCAGGAAAACAATACCACATTATGTCACCAACTACTTTAAAATTTTTTAAAAAAGCATTACTAAATAAAATTAAGGAATCATTACAATAAGTTATGAATGATCTTAAAATTTATCTCACTTTAACTTAACCACCTAGGAGATATCTGCTTGCACTAAGCTAGTAATTCAGTCTTTCTCTCTGTTCAGCAGAAAACCTCCAGAGAGTGACTCATCTTAGACATCTATCTTTAGATGTGATTAATCATTTTACGGCAGTGCTAGTCTCTCTGTAGCTACTAATGAGGTAGTCTAGTCAACTAATTTCTTAGGCTGGGTTCCTAGCTTTTAGATGATTAAAGACAAGTGATCTTAAATAATCTATCTTAAAAAATTCGCATACTGTAAAATCTAAAGCAAGTTGATAGTTGTTGAGAGAGCAATTAATCTCTCTAAATATAGATGGCCATGTCTAAATTATGTTTTATGTATCCAATGGCATCCTGAAAATCTTCTTGGGACTCTTAGATATGACCTGGGACCAAAAGGGACTCCTGCTCTTCTTGAGAGTTTCCTGGAGGCCAGGTGGTCAGATGACAGACTAGATTTTTGGCATAGACAACTAGAGTAATTCCATCAAACACCACTGTTTGAAAGAACTTTGCTCATTCCTTTTACTCAAATTATTTGAATTGTGGGGTTTTTTCACCTGTTGCATGGGTTAACAGAAGTCCTTCAACAAAATGTCCTCCTAAAATTTAGCTTTAGTCATTCCCAATGTCCTTTCAGGTTAGAAAGAGATCAATATGTCAGGTGTGACCAGGTGAAGCAAAGACTACCTAAGTCACCCATCCTTTCATGTCCAACTCTCATTTCCCTTTCTGAAGCACAGCTTCTCCTGCATGTTCCTAACCATGGAATGGGGAGCTGGGAGCAGGGCATCTGAACACTCCTGCTGTTCAGTCTCTTACCCTGAAGATAGGTTGACAAGTCCCAGGAAACTGAATCACACATGACCTCTTCACAAAGGACCACATGGATGTTTTGTGCCAATAGTAAAATGTGCAAGGAAGTAAAGGGAACACAGTGAACAGACATGCAGTAGCATTGGCTTTTATACCAAGTGGTATAGCTGATATTTCTTTATTATTTCTTCTAGTTGGATAAATTGTGTCTGGGAGCCTCAGCATTTCTGTTCTCTCTTTTGCTCTCTGACACAACCTCAGAAGTCACTGTTGCACCCAAACCACCACGCCTTATATATGAAACAAATAAGAGGGCAAGGAGTTTTCATCCCTGTCTAATATTTAAAGGGAGTGGGAGTATGCCTAATGCCTTTCAACCACCTACCAGGGAAATGGTGACACCGGTGTCACAAGTTTATCTAATTTCCATTGTTGCAGAGGTAATGTCACATAAATTGGGGGCACAGGCTATTCTTTCTGCAGCCGTCTTTTGCCTGGTGTATAATTATCATGGCTCATCTTTATTAAACACCAGCCTTATCTTTGTTTTGCTCTCTTTGTTGATAGATGTAACCTCAATACTGTTGCCATGGCTACAGTAACAGTAGCTGAGAAGATTTTGTTTGTTGTAAACAAACCGAGCTGTACAGGCGCAGATCCTAGTGGAGCGTTTCCAGCCCCCTGCCTTATATTATGCTGATTAACACTGCCATCTCCCTCCTGCTACCTATTTCTTATTTTAATTAGCATTAATTTAAGCTCTATCGAGGAGTGTTTCCCCTTTTGGTACCATTGCACCCCTTTCCTGACAGTTTTTTTTTCCCCTGTAGCAACAGCCATAGGTTAGGACTGCAGCCCTGCTGAGAGCATCCTCGGAGCAAAGCCCTGCTGGCACCAAAAATTAATCTCAATGTACACACCAGCTTAATGGCAAAAGATTGCTTTAATTTACTTCCTACATTCTCACCTCCAGGGGCAACTGAACTTGTTCTTATGTAGGAGCCACAGGGATCTGAAAATGTGTGACTAATTCTGAAACTGATTTAGCTTCAAGCCAATTCCTCAAAATCAAGGGCCAAATTCAGACCCTCACATAAGGAGATGCAACTCCTTGGTAAGAAACTGTACTGTAAGTTCTTACATTTCTGTTAATTTAACCCATGATCTCCCATGTGTACAGAAATGACTGGAATGGGTTCAGAAATAATCTAAACTTCCAACAGCACCAATTCATGCTATTTCTATGGCAGACCTTTCCTCTAGCAGGCATTTTCTCTAATATTGAGGCTTGTCTCCTGAGTTTTATAATAATTTTATTCATTATGTATGTCAATGTTAACAATGTCCAGTCTATACTATATAATTTTACTATTATTATTTTCATCTTGAAGAGTTTAGGAGCTATCCCTGAGGGAAAGATGCCTGTCTGTTTCAAGGGACTGGTACTGTGTTCTCTGTGAAGGGTCTAGGAGCTGCACTATGTATATATGCATATTACTGTTGTCTTTTAAAGAATGTTATTAAACCTAAATTCCTTAATTTCACCTGGATTAAATCCTACTCCTACCTCTCCCTGCACCACCTGGAAGTGGTGCTGTCTGAAGGTGGTGCTGTCTGGAAGTGGTACTGTCTGGAAGTCCTTTTTCAGAGACTCATGGATGAGCAACAGTGATGTTTCTGTTTCCTGCCTTCCGTCACAGCCTGCACTGGCTGTGTATCCACTGCCCTCCAGAATGGAGAGAAGCTGCCGTTTGTGAGCTGTCAAAAAAGGAATCTGCAGGCTCTGTGTGAGGAATCAGTTTGTGCTGAGAACAAGATAGCTCTCTGTAAGGCACTGGACAAGAAAGGGAGCACTTCCAGTGCTGCTCTGTGATATTTCCACAGTGTCACACCAGGAAGGGCAAATTGTTCTGGAAACACTGAAGTTAAGGGAGAAAAATAATGTCTTTCTCTTCACCCAAAACATCAAGGGACGTGGTTTAGCAGTAGACTTGAGAGTGATGGATTAATGTTTGGACTCCATGATCTTAGAGGTAATTTCCAACCTTAATGATTCCATGATTCTATGAGATGATCAGAATACTAATTACATCATGATCTGCATTAAGGAAAATCTAAGAGATTTTTGGTGCTAGGAATGTTTAGTCCATTGAGTGGAGATTACAAGACCATTAAGTGAAGGGTTACAGCAGTCCCTGTGAAGGAAGAATCATCAGCAACATTTAGAGCTTCAGCAAATTGCTCATTATGAGTGAGCGGGTTTTTCTGGGATGCTGCTGTAGCACGAAACAATTGAGCATTGGTACCAGTGGTCACTATCAGTGTCCAGAGAAGCCGTGGCTGCCCCATCCCTGGAAGTGTTCAAGACCAGCCTGGATGGGTCTTGATGCAACCTGGTCTAGTCAAAGGTGTACCTGCCCGTGGCAGGAGGTTGGAATGAGTCGATCTCTAAGATCCCTTTCAAACCAAACCATTCTATGATTCTATGACTCTGTGATCAATGTACTCCACACTTCACTGTGATTTGACCATCTTTATCAAACATTTGTCATGTAAGAAGGCTGATGATATTACAGAGCCCAGTGTCTTTCAGCTCTAGCTTTAATCTCTTACACTTACTAAAACTTCTTTTTTTTTTTTTTTTTTTAATACAGCAAAACACACTGCAAGTGGAGATGTGTCCTATTTGAAGCCTCTTGGCAAAACTTTGTACACCAAGGAAACACCGGTTGATGAGGCTGAGTCAAGGAAGAAACCACAACACTTGTTAAATTCCTGGGTTGCACAGCTTTACATTTCAACCCTTCATGCCATTTTAATATAATTTTACAGCTGAATGATGAACAAGATGAGGCACTGACACCAGCAAACTTGATGAATGGGAAGAAAAAAAATTACCCCCCCTGAGAACATATAGAATTGTTCACACTCATTTTCAGCTTGAAAAGCTGTTATCTGTTCATATAGCAGCTTTTAAAAGCGCAAATGGAAGCAATCCGGCATGCAGAGATGTGTAGTAGTTTACAAATGTCTCCATAATATCTAAAAATCCACCTGAAATATCGGAATAGAACAAATGCTCAGTGGACTCAAACTTCTCCTTGCTTTAATTATGTTTTACTAGCCTGACAGTGCAATTAAAAGGCACAATTTGGCAGCCCGACCAAGAGCATTTTCACAGCAGAGCCCTCCTTGCAACTTGCAGTTCTTCTAGCACTGTGACATAACGTATTTCACCAGCACATCAAGTCAAAAGACTGCTAGGAAGTTTGGATTCTGTTTCCCGACGGACTAAAAAGCAACTCTGTCTTCAAATGACTTAACACAGAAATGAAATCCAAGGCAGAGAGAAGCTGCACCACAGGATACATTCTCTGTCTCACAGACAGCGTGAGTGTCATGAAAGACAGAAAGATTGAAGACATAGCTGGCAATTCAACTACCTGAGAAGAGTCTGAAGTTTGATATACACCTTCAAAGCTGCAGCCTGGCATTTCCAGTTGACTTTTGTAGCCATATGTTTAGTAACACTAGATGAAATGGTTTCTGCTTATGAGAAATGCTAATCAAAGCATGTATGTTAAGCAAGGCAGAATGTATAGACCATATTTTTCATATTAATCAAATAACAGGATGGTTTGAATTGGAAGGCACCTCAAAGATCATCCCGTTTCAACCCCCTGCCATGGGCAGGGACATCTCCCACTATCCCAGGGTGCTCCAAGCCCCACCCAACCTGCCTTGGACACTTCCAGGGATCCAGGGGCAGCCAAAGCTTCCCTGGACAACCTGTGCCAGGGCCTCCCCACCCTCACAGGGAAGACTTTCTTCCCAATATCGAATCCAGACCCTCCCCCTTTCATTTTAAAGCCTTTCCCTCTTACCCTATATAAGATTCACCCATTTCCCATGTTCTACATGAATTTTGTGCTAGAACTGGAAAACTAAACACAGACACATGGATCCTAATCTGGTGGTTTTTTCGCATGTCATACAGTAGATGTTTTGCTATTTCCTTTAGTTACGCTCTAGTTTGTTTTTTGTTATTACCAAACATTTTCACTGCTGGACTAAGTCTGGAACATCAGCAAATACAAGAAGAATCACGTTAAGAACCGGCCTCTATCTTAGTTGTAGTGGCTGATACGGAAGTCATGTGTCCCCTACTTAACCTCCAGACATATAGACCATGGCACAAACTACTCCCTGCAGAAGAAGCTTGGTAATACAGGTGCCTCCATAAAGAATCCTGTTACTTGAAGTGCCACGAAGGAGTTAAAGTGTGGATATTATACTCACACCCCATTGCACACCAGGGAGGGAATTAAAATATAGGCAATAAAGCATTGATAATTATATATGTTCTACCTCTATCATATGATAAATTGTATTTTCATGTCACTGTCTATATCGTCTATCAGTTCAATAAATACAAAGACTGCTTAAAGTTCGTTTACAAACAAGTTCCTACACTACAGACTTACATATTAGTAAATTTCGTGTGGTGGTCAGGTTTTTTTCAGTTATGTGATGCCGTGTATGAGAAAGATTCTTTGAAAATCTGATGGTTTCTTGTACACCGGTGTTAAAGAAGGATGAGATGAAAGACTGAGAAATCAGACTGTATTCATCCTATCACTTGCAAAAATATTATTGCTTCTCACAGTGCTAATCTAGCATTAACTTGAGGCAGAGGCTATTCCATGCGAAATGGAAGTTAAGGAAATAATTTTTCATGCCGGAATCATAGTAAGAAAAGAGTGTGGAAAAGGAGAAAAAATGTCATTGTGACCTTGCAGCCAGGCTTAATTAGAAAGATCAGTTGCACTGATCTATCAGGGCAATGCACGGCAGTCCTTCCCAGCTCTGTTCCTGTTGAACTCAATGAAAGTGTATCATTTACTTCAGTGGTAGACAAAATAGCTCTCAGTACAATATTTTAATTTGAATTGTTTTCTCATTAAATTGAATATGTGATACTCTGTTCAATTTTTAAGGACGTGTCTCACTGAACAGTGAAAGGAATTTTAGCTGTGTTTTGTAGAGGTGGATGAGCTAGGAGAACAAAGGACAACATAGAAAACCTAACAGGTTATTGCAGTGTCCTTTCCCTCTAAGCAAGCTTGTCATTCACATTCATACTCCAGTAAACTTATTTTATATTAAAGCATTCCTTAGTATTACAGTAATCTAATTGGTTTGTGTGGTTAAAGGAAGATAAAATTCTCATAGTTATTACGAGTTACTACTATAAATCTCCCTACTAAAATAAAAAGAAGCATTTATCCAATTCAAAAGGTATATGAACAGCGCTATTTGCTCTCTGATAATATCAGTAGCTTCCAGTAATTCATGTTGTCTTGAGAGAAAAGGAGAAAAACCTAAAATCTGGAACACTGTGCGTATAATTCTCTTCACACTTACTAGAGGATACTTGCGTTCTTTTACCTGACGAATTCATTCCACCACACCTGTTATGCAGTGCTGTATTGTGAGAATTATTGCTTCAGCCCGAGCCCCTGTGAGAAGTGTACTCATGCTGCCTGCAACTCCGTCCTTAGAACACAAGGCACATTTCCTCAGACTCTCTTTGTAGTGAATGGGAGGGGGGAACAGGCTTCCCAGGGCACATCACTGGCACGTTTGAGATGGGGTCCTGTCAGTCATGACCTGCCTGACTCTCCACTGATCAGATAGGGAGGACTGGGATCTCTTTATTATTTTGCTATGAATCTATCAGGCATGTTTTGAAGCCAGGCATTTTGCATTGCCATTTTGTCTGCACTTACAAGTGCTACTTGCTGTTTCTGAATGACTGATTTATCTTGCCTTTAAAAACTCCTATAATATTTGATATGAAGGCTTCCTGAAGCAGGAAAACCCACTGGGCAAGTGAGGATTTCTATTGCTGTTTCGCCTTATTCAGTCCTACTGGAGAGGGACTTTTCACAAGGACGGGTAGTGATAGGACAAGGGGGAATGGCCTTAAGCTGAACAAGGTTTAGAAGAGACATTGGGAAGGCCCTGGCACAGGTTGCCCAGAGCAGCTGTGTCTGCTCCATCCCTGGAAGTGTCCAAAGCCAGCTTGGACAGGGTTTGGAGCAACCTGGGATAGTGGAAGGTGTCCCTGCCCAGGGCAGGGGTTGGAACTGGATGAGATTTAATGTCCACCCCACCCAAATCATTCTGAGATTCTGTGATTTTCATGCATTGGCATTTTCTTTGCTCTTTTAAGTTCAGGGCAGGAGCTTTTAAAGGCAAAGTGAATAGACAGTATTTTATTATGCATTCTGAAGTTAACTTTGGATTGTTCTTTAGAATATCCCTGAGGTTTTGCAGTATGAAATTTCCTTGCTAACTTAAAAAAAAAAAAAGTCCTTACTCTTCACTGCTGGATGGTCTTTCTAACTGTGGATATCCAAGTATGCTCAGATACTGCTGTTCCAATAAAATAACCAGGAATCACACCTGTTCCAGATGAAGGTGATTATTCCCAGCATTGTATCTTATATACACTTTTTCTATCCTTTTTTTTTCCCCCTGCTTTCATGCAACCGAAAATCATATTTGCTTTTCCTGTGGCTGCCAAATAATGAACAGATATCTTAGTCAAACATTCCATGAGTTTCCAAATGTTTTAGATCCTCAGAGAATCCTGCAGCTTGAGAAACATATGAGAAGTTTAGAGTACTTCTGTCTACAAGGATAACCCTGCTTATATCCCAGTTGAATTCCATCTGTCATAAGGCAGCCCTACCTCCACAATCTGTTGAAATTCACTGGAAAGTTCCACTGTCCTCCACAGTACTTAATAACACTGCAATGTGTGGGAAAATTACAATACCGATATAAAGCTTTTGCTAAATACTAAATAAATACCAACCAAGTGAATTTTTTATATAAGTGTGGAAAAACCATGACTTCTGCATATGACACTGGGTATCTTTCATCCTGTAGTGTTTTAATGTCACTTTAAAAACACTAATCTTTCTTTATTTTGAGAGTTAAGCCCTTTTGAGGTACATTTTTCTGTAGAATAGAATTCTTGGATTTTTTTTTTTTTTAATGGGAAAGGTTTCTTTTTCCCCTACATCTAGTACACTGTCCATCAAATTCAATTTTTTTTTGTCATTGAAAAAAATGAAAATAATAAATATAGATTTTTTCAATTTGAATGTCTCACTTTTCTATCTGTAGTGATTTTATATGTGTTTCAAATTAATTCAAGTAAACATTACACCGAATTTGAATCAATAATGAAAATATCCAGGAAAATATTTGCATGTCCTTTTTCCTCCAGTAGAAACCGAATCTTTAGCACCCTAAATACATGCTGTTGCTGTTCTGCAGAACAATTGTAGCTTCAGAAAAGGACACTGCTAGCAGCAAAAGGTACCGAGCATACTAAACCCCTTTTTCAGACAAAAAATATTCATTAGGTTGCATTAGTTGAGCAAGAGATGTCAATCAGGAATTGAAAGTACTCAGGGATTCCTCAGTAGCTCACAAAAATATCTCTACTATCTAGAATTTCAATTAAATTTAAATTTACATTTAATTGACTTTGTCTTGCTCATTTCCCTCTCTGTTCTCAGATGTATGTATAATTGCATTTATTCTAATTAATATTTACTGAATTTTAATTTACAATCCTGTGCTGCCACTTAGCACGGTTATTTTTCTGAACAGTTCTCAAAAAGGCTCTTAATAAAACTTTTTGAGACTCCACACAATGTATGCTCCCTGAATTACCTTGCGTTCCCTTTTTTTTTCTTTCTGGATTTTCAGGGAGTTTAAGGTTTAGGACTAACGTTTTATTTTATGGAAATGTATGCAGCGTGAGCCCATTAAGGTATAGTTATCCAAGTCCCATGCTGTTTTTCTCTCAATTAGACTGTCTGTCAGGTTCCACAAGAACAAAGACGATTACCACTGGTTTGTTATGCACTAGGTAACCCCAGATTGTCTTCCCAGAAGAAACCTGACATGGTCACACTGCCTGGTCCTCAGGAATGTTGGTCTGTGTCCACGAGTTGACTCACCAGCTATCTAGCTGTCGTTTGAACAAGGAAACTTGGATGGTGATCCTGCCCTTAGAGAAAGTGCTTTGAAAGAGCTTATCTTCATCTCTAAATTCCCAGACATCTTCACAACTGTGGTTCTTAGAGATTCTCAAAAGTTCCTGGGGCTGAGCTCTCTAATCATGACTTAATTGGGTACCCACAGTAAATGTTTTTCAGTAGCTGTCTCTGCATGCACTTGGCAAGTACAAGGCAGTGTGATTTGTCTTAATCATCTTTGGTGATGCATTAAGCTATGCAAAATTACTTCATATTTTGCATAAACTAAGATTAAGCAATCAGACATTTACTCCAGATTGCTTGACACACAGTGAATTCTTAAACCACAAGAATGCTCAGATGTCTGATCCTGTGGGCATTTATATGTCTCTTTAAGGATCTACTTTCAGCATGCAGAGCTATCTCTGTCCTTTGAATTTCCCAGTTAGCCATTAAACTCACATAAACTATTTTCACAGGTCATAACTGGCATTGTGTCAGTGTTTCTCCAGACATTTCTTTTCTTTTCTTCTCATTTTAGACCTGCTGGATGTGCCAGTTGGATTCTCCTGTGTCTGCAATACCACCACGGGTTAATCATAGAGTCATAGAAAGGTTTGAGTTGGAAGGGGACCTTGACCATTCAGTTCCAGCCCCCATTTCACTCTTACTGGGTAAAGAAATGCCAGTCCCTTTGTTGTTCCCATTCATGACAGTATCAGCTGGGAATTTCTTCGTATATGCAGGCAGGTTTTCTTCATTCAGGATGCAAGGGAGCTTAATCAACCTTCTCCAGAAATAATTTTCCTATTCTGGATCACTGTAGCCAGTGGTCAGTTTTCCAGCCTGGAAGATCTGAATACCTTAGCTGTAGGACTTAATTAATACTTTTTTTTTCTTTAATTTATTTTATCCTGTATCACTTCATTAATAAACACAGAGTAAAAAGAGTGTTGTACATCTACATTTAGAGACTTACAGCATATACATGTTTTATGGTGTACCAAATGTTATGTATCCATGCATTGTTCCACATGTGGCAGAATGACTTTTCCATTTCAAAATTTTAGTTTATTACTTTAAATAATTAAAAATTAGAAAGGCCTAAACCTCAATCACATCTTAAATTACTGAAAAAAAATATATTGATTGATTCAACTTATACTCTTCCAGCTTATCAGCATGAGCATTTCCAGTATTTCAGTTTTGCCTCAAAAACTTATGAGGTGAGAAAACTAGAGTGATAACTTTCCAAGAACATATCACATCTATGCATCTTCTGGGACTAGAAACCTCTGTGCTAGTTTTATGATATTTTAGGGTATAGTGAAATTACTTCATCTTAATTTGAAATATTTCCCGTACAGAAGAGTTTATAAGCAGTGTTACTGGCAGGCTGAAAGCCTGAATGCTTATAAATAGAGAGCTGAAATGGGGATAAAACTAGCCCTGTGATCACTGCAGGCTTCTTCCTTTGAGTAAAGTAACAAACAATTTATTGCATGAAACAGTCCAAGACTGCTGAAGGTGGGCAAAGGTCACCGCAGTGCCAGAGTTCACAGCTATGCCCTGATAAGCAGGCAGTTACTGAGCAGATAAGATGTTAATAGATACCAACAGTCTCCGGTGTTAGAGGTGGAAATAAAGCAAAGGTTCATATTGCGGACAGCACTGAGAGACAGATCCTGACATTGCAAAGGTATTTTTTTCCAAGATCAGCCTTCAGAACCTTGAGTTAGTTGTATTCCAACATGGATGGTATCCAAATCTCCTCTTAACGCAATTATTTGTAGAAACCTCCGCGTTAAGTCTGGCTTAGGTAAAACACGTGTGAGAAGAGAATCACGACCCAAAGCAGAGAGAATAAATACCTGCTCTGTGCATCTTCCCGCTATTCTTTGCACAGCACACACGTACACACACAAGTGCACACACACACAGGCGCAGCTGCTTGACAGCCAGTGACATCTGGTTATCTGCGATCTCCTTTACAAGAGCCTTGCTCCCCGCAAAGCACGGGTGCCTCTGCTCTGTGTTAGATAAACACGGCAAACACAGAGAGCAACAAGAGAGAGGCACCACAGGTCCTGCTTGGCAGCAGCAGCAGCTCCAGCAGCAGCAGCTGGGGCTCAGCAAACGCCCCCCCCCTCCCCGAGTCTGTTTGCTCTGACAATCCAGGTGGGAAAGCTGCACGAAGCAGGAGTTTATTACAGCGGAGAGGGCTGGCTGGAAAGCTTCTCTCTTTTTATTTTAATGGCCGCTTAAATTACTTCTGCAGACTTTGACAAAGCTTTGATTAGCACACACAAATATCATCCACAAATTCAAACTGAATCTTTCATCCTAATAAACATGAACCCAGACCCGCATTTGGATCATGGATGCTGCTTCTGGGTTCTCTCCAGATTTTCTGCCAAACACTGCCACCAAGTGTGAATCTTAGAATTTTTTTCCTAAACAGCCGAAAAGGAAAAAAGACCCACCTGCCAGATCCTGGTCCTGATGACCTCAACAGGCATTTGAGACACAAAGGCAGCCACAGAACTTCCTCCTCTCTATTTCCCCTATTGAAAACAGGGCTGTGAAAGCTGTCTGGCACTCACTCTTTTTTCTGCCACAATAACATCTAAAGTCACAGTCACTGGTACAAAGCATGGAGACCCAGCATTAGTGTAAAAGAATAAGACAGGGAAGGAATGAGAGAAGGTGACTAATGACTAAAAAGATAACACAAAGAAAAAAGGAAAAGGAAGAAGCTCTAAATAATATAAATCCCCTGATCTTGAGCCTCGGAATAATTCCATTGCCTTTTGTTCCATTAGTTTTGTACCACAGCAATCAATGTGACATATGAAACTGATAAGAGAAGTAATATATTATCAGTCTTAGGGAAGGAATATCTTTATTGCTACTTCAAACAAGACTATCCTGAGAATTTGTCTGCTCACCACATGGAAAGGTAAAGATAAATAATAAAGAAAGATAAATTGAAATATTTGTAAGTGAAGCTGATCAAAACTCTACATGAAGAAATAAAGTGACAATAGTTCAAACAGACCAGCCTTTTGGAATATGAACTTTATTTCAAATTGAGAGTGTTCAAACATGTATCTGATTAACTTTAAATTAATTATATTAAATGGAGTTAATTCTCTGTACTTCTCGGCTGTGCCTCTCTATATGACCCCTAAGAAATTCGCTTGTCAAAAGGGATATTGACAAAACACAAAACCCGGTAGTTAAAATGAAAGAATGTGATTTACAGGCTGGAACTGTTGCTCTTTGGTTGCAGTGGGTTTGGTCAGGCTGTGAGGTTCAGCAGTGGTTCCCAGCCCTAGATGAGGGGAGACTCCAGCAAGGTCTGTTTCCATCTGCCACGTTCCCCGGCTTCAGTGAGATTAAGAAGTTGTAAGAATGCTGTTTTATATAACTCTTGCATGGTTCAGACATAAACTCATGGTCCTAAGTTACAGCTCTGACCTTCAGAAGGTTGAAATTAACAAACGTGAACCAGAAGCCACACTCCAAGTGGCTTTCAACAGTGAGAGTCCAAAATAATGGAAAACATGAAATTTAAAATAAGGCTTAGGATTGCTGTAGACAACTCAACCCCAAGCTGCAATGCTGAAAACTCCATTTAACTAAAAATATGTTCCTCAGGCCATAAAGGCCTGGGTTTCTATATCACTGAAAAATTTGAGGTTTTTCCAGGTATGTTAAAATGCTTCTGACTTTGGAAGAACATGTATCATTTCTCTTTGTTTAACAGGTTCTGCCCATACATATCACAGAACAAAAACTCAGCCTTGGGCATTCATCAGCAGTTCTTGTAGCTGCACAACAAAGGATTAGTTAAATAGTATGCACTTTTCCTTAAGTAAATATGAGTACCTGTATAATTATTTCTCCTGCAGGCCTTAACAGCACCAGAGGAGCTGTTATCCTTTATCAGGTAAATCAGATGCAGCTTTTAAACTGCTATGTGTGCCAGAGGAGTTCTTTGGATCTCTTAGGTAAATAATCTGACTTTTTTTTTTATTATTTTTAATTTATTCTAGGTGGTCTAGCCTCACATCACCTAGAAATGATTTACAGAGGTAAAATGCATTAACTTTATTTGAAATCAGGTCTATAAATTCCCATATATTGATGAGAAACCAGACCCTTTAGTAGTAATTCTAATTCTAATAGAGATTTGAATGCTTGCTTGTCATAAATCACAGTATTATGGAAAGAGAAGAAGGTAAAACCTACATTAAAGGCACTTACTGAGCACTTCTTTGTGGGGCAGACTGTAAACTTTTCAATTCTTCATCCAGTCTGGTTTGGAAAGTTTCAAGTACCAGATCTTCTGTCAATCCCCTGAGGAAAATATTCTGTGTCCCCACAGAGCAAGCATTGTTAAGGGTTCTTTCTAGACATTCAGTTCAATTATTCATTTATTCACTCCTAATTATGCTCACCTCAATAAAAAACTGTTCTCTTCAGAACCGCACTCAGTTGGAGATACCTCTCCATGCCCCCTGCTATTATTTGGACAAAGTTAGTGATTCTATTATTCATTTGCCTCAAGTGAAGCTTGTATGTCTGTCTTCGTGGGATTTCTCTGTGTTTCAATTCCCCAGCTCTACAATAAGTCTCACTTTCTCACATCCTTTATCTATTCTTCTAAAAGCTCTAACACAGGGTCAGTCTTTATTTGTGTACATTATCTACAAGCAATACTTAGAGAGCCCCAGATCAGCTTCTCAAATACTCTCAGATACGACTGGAAAACAGTAACAAGAAAAGTTGCAGAATATTCTATTTATTTTTGACAGCAAATTACCATTAGAGAATGATAACTGAAATAAGTATCCCTCTATAAGCCCCTCTGGTTATCACTGGACCTGGATAAATTTAGGTCCAAAAATAGATTGAGAGGTTCTAACAAAAAAAGGTATCATCCTGTGTGTTGGAAAGTGGTCGAAGTAGCATTTACAATAAACTATGGAAAATATCCATTCTGAAACAGATGTTGTTAAAAAAAAAAAAAAGGTTGAGTTTATAATGCATGAAAGTAGAGAGTTATTTTTTAGAATTTTTTTATCCTGAGTGACAATTGGCCAGCTTTAAGTTTGAAATTGAACAGCGTGTGTGTGTGTGTGTGTACTCAGGAAAAAAAAAAAATTGTTTGACTAGTTTATTTAGGCTGAATAAGAAGAAAAAAAACACATAACCACAAAACTTTTCAAATTTCTCTAAAAGATATGGCTGTATGTTTCTTGGCTACACTAAGGAACCTAAATTGCACGGGAACTTGAGTAATAATAAAGAGACTAAGATACCAGTTGCAGCCCTCTTGATCTCCTTTTTGGATTCAATCTGAAGAGTTCATCTTCCTATTTCTTGCCTCAGTTCCTGCTTGTGATATTCATTTAACCAGTGATGTGGAATATGAATTAATAGCAATATGTTTTCTATGGTGCCTAACAACATGGAATCCTGGATTCAGCTGGGGCCAGCAGATATGAATACCACAATCATGGGTATTACTTTTACCTGAAACTACACAGAAAATATTTTGCAATTCTTCTTGTCATTGACACTTAAAAAAATTAAGATATTTAAATTATTGCCAAGCTCAATTTATTTTTTTTCCTAAAATAACTCCATGTTACTACAAAGTTGTCTGGACACATGTTGTGGTGCCAGTTGAAGTACACAGGAATTAATAATTTATCCTCAAAGTAAGGCCCTTGATGTCCCAATTGCCTTACATTTTCATCTGTTTATCCTTCATTTTACTCATTTTCATCCTATTTTGAAGAGTATGCTTGAGCTCTGTATAAACAGATGAAAAGGTTTTCATGAAGGTGTTTCTTTGAAACTTCAAATTCTGGCCTAGACAATGACAATTATTTTACAGCAGAAGCCTTATCCCTTGGCAGCAGGTGGCGACCAGCTGACACAGAGGTAAGAGCAGCATTCTCCTTATTGCTGGTACTTGCCAAACTTCTCAGAACTCGGGTTAAACACATTGAAGACAGACTCATATTCATTCACTGAAGCTGCCACATGCCTTGTATTCTTGCTATTGCCTTTTGTTACTCCAGATTTTCCTTGGAAGTGAAGGTTTGGACACAGTGATGGGTGGGATAGTGTGAAACAAAAATTAGTTCCCTATTGACCATTGAGTAGGTGATGTCTAGGGTAATAAAAAACTATTGAACAAATATATTCGTACCTAAGATATTCAGTGATGAGTTCCAAATTTTGTTTTTGTTCAAATTAAGGAAATGTTTCCTGACACTGTTACTTATGACAATATTTAAACGAATTCTGGCCTTCTGTGGACACAGAATATGTGATTTTAATTTGAAATCTGTTCATATGCCTGGGTCCCCCTGGACAAACTCATTTGCTCTTTTCTTCATAAATAACTTCTACAGGATCAGAGGTCTGGGCATGAAACATCATGACAAATTTGTCCCTGAATGATTTAGCAAAATCAATAGATTTATCAGAAATAAATTTGTCCTAATGTGTTTGCCCACGCATAAAAGCTGTATATGATCATCATATTTATTATGACATGATACAAGAAATCACAGCTATTCAGAGTCTCCTTTGTCTGCCACACACTCCACAGCTAATTTTGTGTTACAGTGGAGAAAATAACTGCTAAATGCCAGCAGCATCTTCTGCATATTCAGCATGAACTAGGGTCTGTCCTTGCACCTTAATCTATTTCAGTATGAGGTTGAGCCCTAAAAAAAATAATATATATATATACAGAACATTTAAACCTTATCTCAATAAACATTTTATTTTTAGAAGTCGTGACTATTAATTTAAGCAGTGTTTGTCCTGATTTCCTAATAGTTTCTCCACACTGTGATACAGTCTTAATTTTCTGAGAACAGGAATGCTAGAAGTGCAAGATATGTTCAGCACTGGAATGCCAGGGGAATGGTTTCCCTGGCAACAGCAAGCACATAAAAAGTATTCAGAGCAGTCCCTGATTCTCCTGTTTTAAGCCTCCATTGATAGGGGAATCAAATCTAGTTTGGATTTTTTTTTTTATTTAAGGTGAACTGCAGGGCAGAAATGCAGGATTGTGCTTTATTACATTTTGCCACCTTGTGGAGCAAACCTGTAGGAAGGGAATTTAGGAGAAATGGACATGGAGCCCCAGAGAAAGCACAGAGTCACAGGAGATAAAAAGAGAATAATCAACAATTAAAAAAAAAGTGGATCTTACTTTCAAATAGTGGATTTTCTAAGGCTATTTTTAAAATGAGCCAGGGGGAGTTTAGGGTTCAGCATAAGGCTTGGCTCTGGGTCTGCAAGACACTTGGACATGTGTATCTCTAATCTGAGGAGGGACACTGATTTTTAATGCAGATCCTCTGGTTTTTAGGTATTTGGGCAGTCCTGTAGAAATTAGACACCTCCTTCAATATCTCAGTGAGCCATGGCTTATGCTATGTCTCTTTAAGATCATTCAGGTTCATTTCTGTGTTTCCTAAAAGGGGTCTCAACAGGGCTCCCACTCCACAGCTGCCTTTGAGAGGGTGCAATAAAACTGAAATTTGTCTTCAACTTGCCATTGTTTTTGCCTGCACTGACATTTTCAAGTGAGGACAAGCGAGTTTTACTTTTCTGCAGTTTGACATGTTTCACTAGTAGTGGTTCTAGTTGTGGTTTTGCATACAGGGAAAGGGTTTTAAACCCCAGGTTAAAAAAAGTCGAGGATATGGTCAGTCTTTTGTGGAATCTTGATACCTGTAATCTTTAGCACAGAAGGAGATAGAGCTGAACTTTATGAGTGGTGCTACTGTGCAATTTCTCATGGAGCAGCCTAAAAACACGAATATGATAAAAATTTGTATATGACTCATTCTTTGAATATTTTGACCCTTTGATATAACAGACATAGATAATTTGGTTATGAAAAATAATATATTGAATAAATATAAGCTCCTCTTATTATGTGTTTGAGTTATTACATAGGCTTATAAGTTTTGGATAATTTGCAAAGTGGGTAAAATATTTTAAAAATACAATACCCCACAAACTCATTGGTTCTGAGAGAAGAATGTATACATGAACAAACCGAATTTGCATCTTTATCCACACAATGAATGTGGCTTGAGTTTCTGTTCTTTTCCTTCCTTTCTCAGTTCTGGAGCCTTTGTCATTTCTGTATTCTCCTCGTCCGTATGTTTGCTGAATATTTATATTCCCCAAGTGAATGAGATTTCCTTTATCCTAATTGAATCTTTTCAAAATGTTTTTTCCCACTTTCTACAGTAGTTAATATTGGTCTGCTATTTCTTACTCTTCTCCCCTGCCACCTCACAGGCTTATATGTTACCTTCCCTTGGGCTTTGCAGTAGGACTTGGAAAGAGAAGTGCAGTATTTAGCACTTACCTAGTACAAAAATAATCTTGACGTGAACTATCTTTTGTGATTAAAACCAATTCACTATCTCTCCTTTAAAAAAAAAAAAAAAAAGGAAGGAAACCCACATTTTTTACAATACTTTGATATATTGTCCTGAGTTTTCATGTCTCTCCCACAGCACATCAACCAGAACATGATGTTTGCAACATCAGAAGGGAAGTTTTGTGGTGACAGATGCACTCACAAAGGAAAAAGAAAAAAGTGCCATGTATTTATAACTTTTTCCTAGTCTTTGCTTGGTGAGGTTTCATTGTTTTTAAGATTCATTAATAAGCACTGCCTTGAGCCTCCATGCAAACTGCTCATGTTTGGACAATAATGCTGAGCATGTTACACCATCTGGGTGCTCTGTAAAAAGCGCTTCCCATTTGCAAACAAGCAATCAAGTGTGTAAGGAAGTGTGCTTTCCTGAAGGGAGAGAAGAAAACAAAATGAGGGAGGAAATTGGATAAGATACAATGACCTAATTACTGCTTTCATGAATTACAACAGCCATTTAAAGTTACCCTCACCATGATAAGGCAATTTCAGGGATGCTGCCTGCTTTCTGTCTCCTCTGAAGAGCCTCAGCTGGAGCTGTCACGTCCTAAGGCTCTGTTCTCTATCCTGCCAAGCATCAGGGCAATCAAGTTTCTGCCACTCACCCACCTTGTGCCCTCAGAGCCACTCATGCTTATCCTGCTGGCCTCAAAACCTGCCCCTGCTCTTCACAAATGTCTGCTTTTCAGAGTTAAGGGCAGCCAAGCTGGTAGACTTTGGTTCCCAAAGTGGTGCCCCAAAAGATTATAAAAAGAACAAGCATACAGTGTCCACATCTCAAGGTCAATCAGCAGTGCCTTCCTTTCAGCTCCCACTCTCTCTCTCTCAGGTCTGATTGAGCACTCCCCAGTTCTGGGTTTCCTTCTGCCCCTCTCACCATCACTCTCCGCACATTTCTTTGACGTCTCAGCTGGCAGGTTTTGCCTGTTAGTTCTGCAAGAGCAGCCAAACTACCTGAAGTTTTATTTCTTGCCTTCTGATACTACCTGATCAATTCTCTGTTTGCAGATGAGGGAATTAATCCAGTGGTGCCTCTTGGTTGCAGCACTGCAAAATAGTCACTTTCTGCCCATCTCTCTCTACCTCATGTCCTCTCCTACACAACTTTCTCCCTCAAAACCCTTCCATGACTTTCATTCCCTTAGCTTCATACACTGCTATTTAAAGCAAAGCTACTGAGGATTTGATAGTTAAACAATATCAGTGCATTCACCATATCCATGTGTACAGAATATGCTTACTCTGCCATCTGCTTCCGCTTACACACACACTCCCACTTCTGCCCTTGGGAAGATGAGAGAGCAAACACCTGACAGATGCTTAGTCACACTGCTTAATATTTCTGGAAAATATTCAGGTGCTGAGTTTAGAAACAGGAGAAAGGCAGGGCAGAATGAGGGCAAATTCCCTGTAAAATCATCAGAATTATCTATCTGGAAGAATTCTTGCAAAGGTTAGAAATGGGAAGGAAACACTGTTATCTTTCTCCGTTTTCACACCACTCAGTTACAACAGCACCATTGACAGTCAGTCTAGATTTTATTCAAATAGTTATTGCATAATGACATCTAAGACCTACTGTATTTATATATCCATTCCCATCTCTTCAGCATCTGAGTACCTTCTAGTATAACTCTAAGTGATATAACTAGCATCTGTCAAGTGGGGCTCACTCTCAGCAGGAGGCAAAGACTGCCTGAGGATTTTCTTTTTTTCAGCTGTGTCCGGTGCCACGTGTCTGCATTAGCCAACGCATTAAAAAAATAGAGTTAAAAAAAAGGCCTTGACACTTGGCACACAGAAGAGAGAGGTGAGCAGTAAATCCTCTGGTGGTTTGTGAAGCCGGTGCTTGATCTGCTGTTGACACGACTCAGCAGCTCACAGAACCAGAGAATCACACAACGGGTGGTGCTGGAACGCAGAACAATGGGGTGTCTGGTCCAGCCTCATCCCAGAGCACATGGCACAGGACTGAGTCTAGAGGGTTCTGGAATATCTCCAGTGAGGGAGGCTCCACACCCTCTCTGGGCAACCTGTTCCTGTGTGTGGTCGTGTGAACAGTCAAGAATTTCTTTCTTGTATTCAGATGGAGCTTCCTGAGCATCAGTTTCTGCCTAAACTCCTAAACCTAGACTTCTGCTTTAGTTTTCTGCTAGTGCATCAGTTTCAGGAGCACATTATGACCTTTAGATGACTTTTATAATCTCGAGAGTTTTCACAGATGAACCCTCACGTGTTCTAGATGGAAGGCAGATGATCCAGAACACAAAAAGGTACTGTTCAGTTCCTTACTTCTTAACCAGGTAACAACAAGATAGGAGCAACAAGACTGCTTTTCGAGTCTAGACAACTTTCCCTCCCCTTCCTGGAAAGCTGACACCTCACTTTGGCTCTACTTTCCTTTTTTCTTCCTCTGAGGGAGGTCAGCTACAATATCCATTTACATCTCTGGGATTAACACACAGCATGCACCTGAACTCACTCACACCGTGCCTCCAGTTCCTTCACATTCCTTTTTTCCTCAACCTAAACAGTTCCCCTGGGACAGACGAGTAGAGCCATCACTTACCAAGGAGTTTAGACAGCCATTCAGCTCTCCTGTGCCCTGATATATGAGCACTTTGTAAATAGCCACTGAGGCCCTGAATATTCAGCATGATGGAATTTGTTTAGTCTAGAGGAGGGAAGAGTGAGGAGAGACATAAGTATTTTCAAATGTGAAAAAAAAATTGCTACAAAAAGGAAATTAATAAAGTGTTTTTCATGTCTACTGGGGCCAGGGCAAGAAGCAATGGCCTTAAATTGCAGTAAAGAAGAATTAGTTTGGCAATTAGGGAAAAATTCCTAGTGTAAGGATTGTTAAGAGAGCACAGAGAAGTTGCAGCTGCCCCGTTGTTGCAGGTTTTAAAAAATCCTTTAGATATATATCTGTCAAAAAAAAACCCCAAAAAACCAAAAACAACAAAAAAACTCCAAACCATTTAGGTACAGTTGTGGTAGGCAAAGATCATCTGGCTCAGAATTGCCCTCTAGCCCTGCTGGCTGTGCCTCTGTAGGAAGCTAGCACGGTGAGCAAGGGCTAGACCTGATGGATGGAGGCACCTGAGTACTGAGAAAGAATTTGTCTGATCCTTACCACCGGGGAGAATTGGATTCCACTTCCCACACACATTTTTATATCAAGAAATATCAAGGCTTTTTATATTTGTCTTCCACATTACAATTTTTATCACATTTTTGAAAAGCTCACATGTGGGACATTTATTTTTTGATGTTGTATGAACATTTCCCTGCAATTTCTGTGGGACTTCTTTCTCTTTTTTTTTTTTTTTCTAATTATGATGACATTTCCCTCCTAAAAGCATTTCAAAGGGGTGAGCAAATGTCCATTTTTATAACATTCTACTCGCTGTCCTGTCTGCTATGCAATGCATGTTATAGAGCTCAATTTGTCCTCATTGGACTTAAATAGTATTAAATCAGTTTTTTAATAGTTTTTTTAAATAGTCTGAAAATAATTTTTTAATAGTTTCTTAAAACTATTCAGCTTGCATTCAGCTAGGATTTGATTAGTAGAAAGGTGAAATGACTCTGCTTTCTGTGCTGTGTGGTCAGCAGTTGCTCGAAAGTCGATTTTCTCACCACCAGCACATAATGTGCTGTTCAAAAGGTATTTGGATTGATACCCTTTTCTGAGAAGTCAAAGTAGATGGATTTTAAAAGCCTCTAATCAGGAAGCTGAAGTGAGGGAGCAGAATACATTCTTTCAGTGTGCCACAGTCCCGTAGAACCACATCTCAGCATGGAGAACAGATCCACAGAGCCTTGCACTTGCTCCGTGTGACCACAGATATTGCTCTGCATTTCCTACCCTGTCTAGGTCTTCTGGGAAAAATTCCATCCCATCTTGAAGTGTAAGTTGGAAGAGAATGAAGGAAGTGGGCCATGCCAAGGAGTTTTAGCATTACTGAACAGCAATAGTTATGGAGGAGCCATGCTGAAGGGTTGAATTTTGTATTTTGGCAACCTCAGCAAAGATTTTCATTACATATTTGCAAATAATGGCTTCTCAGAGGTTTACAGCACATTGCCAAAGGTTCCCCACTTCTTCCAGTAAACCCCTTTCCATCCTTTGTATGGTGGTTCTCTCGTTCAGATGAAATCACAGAAAATCTTGGCCATAAAACTTGTAAATATCCATATGCAAATAATTTTTCAGTGTGTAATCTAAAAGATCACACAATGAATTGGTAAATGAGTGGAGAGGGTAGGTGTGAATGGCTGCAGATGTGCTATTAGAGGACAATGAAAAGCAATAGTTACAGCAGCAAAGTATGGTTACATCAGAAACAAAATTACACAGGAAAAATTGGACTTCTGCAATGTTGTCTCCACTAATTAAAAGTAATAGGGAGTCTCATCCATCTGGATACTGGGGTAGGTAAACAGGGTATGGACTGATGAGAAATGCTTTAGCAACATTTTACTTTCTTGCAGAAAAATACCCAAAGACTTTGAAGTCACTGTTTGAGGTGTCTCCTCTCTCCTGAGTGTGGACATGGCAGCTGGATGGGAGATAACCAAGTAACCTGAGGGTAATCACTTTAAGGGATTAGATGGAGAGAATTAATTGATTGACATACCTGTTAAATCCAGTCTTTAGGTTTTGGGTTTTTTTCCTGCCAGTTCCCCAGAAACCCTTCTCCCATCATCCCTTAAATGAAACACTTGAAATAATTCTAAAGATAAGTTTTTTTATTTGATTGCTTACTTCACATTGTCTGTGAGATCATATTGGGATCCTCCTAAACAGAATACACTCACTAAACGTATTATCTGGCTTTATTTCTCTCCATTAATCCATGGTCAGAATTTAATTGCAGAACACACATGGGGAAGTTTGGCTCTACTTTGCCCCCTGAAAACTGAGGCAGCCAAGATTTTGTTCATTCATATTACCGGAGCAGGGCCAGCTTCTGGGGATGCACTTCGGAATTCAGCCACTGTGTAAATTTCCATAAAAATAAATTCAGTTTCATATGTGGTCTCTTAATACGTATTCATATGAAATGCTTGAGGTGTAGGATTCTGCTTCAGATTAAACAGCCTGGATAGAGGTGTCAATGTGTGAGGTTGGTGCCTTAGCTTCTCTCTTCTCTGCAACTCTGGTTATTTAAGGGTCTGATCCACTGCTTAAACACGAAGTGTATAATATCAGATAAGGCATTTCAGGGTATTGCACATTGTTTCCATCCACCACCCCAAAAATATCGTGGATTTTTTTGGTGCCCATGGCATATCTACCAAGCTTAAAGTGATTTCTTCATTTATGTAAGGTTCTTCTCATATCCCTCACATGCAGGCATTGATATGTCAGTGTCTTACTCTGGAGCTGCATCACTCCAGGTGTTGCACAGCAGTATCAATCTTCTAGGTGTCCCCGTTATAATCTTTGGTGGCAAAGGAAATATTTCTTTTTCTCCTGTCTCTGTAAAGACTTTTGAATCACAGCAATGAATTTTCTGTTACATTTCATCACAACTTTTTATTTCTCGTCAGGATGCTTGGGATATGTATTTTTCTAGTGAGATTCATCCTCTGCAAGTTACATGTCATTTTGCCCCAAAACTGTAAACTTTTGATGGTCCCATATGTTTTGTGCTGTGCTGCAGGCAGAAGGAAAATATACCAGTCTTGTTTTAGTATTTGGTTTGTGCTGGAATTTGGGGTAGGAAACCTGATCCTAGTAGTTAACCCTTTTTTTAGCCAAGAAGTTTTCAGAGGAAGTTCAGTAAGCCCAAAGTTTCAGAGTATGAGGGCAATGACTACATCTTCTTCCCCTCTGCTTCCAGAGACCATGTTGACTCACATACATGGCGACATGATGATATTGCATTAGAAATAGAAATAAATACTTTTTCTTAGATTACGTTAGGTTCAAACCCTGCCCAGGCTGTTACATGGGCTATAGGTATTGCCCTCATGGAGTTAATGTTACCATCAAGAACTTCTTATTTATAAAAAAACCCAAAACAACACCACCTTCTAAGAAAAAAAACCCCAAAAAACAAAAAACAAACAACAACAACAACAAAAACCCCCAAACCACAAAATTAAAAAGAAAAAATAAAGTAAAAGTGGTTTTGATTTTTTTTTTCCTTCTCATTATAATGCTGAATTGATTAAAACACTGCTACCTTAAGGCATGGAATGCACACCTTCTTAAAAACCTGAGTCTTTGTCTTATTATAGTTATTTATCCAGCTAATTAATTTAGCTTTCTATCATAATCCTTCTTTTAATCACTGTCTTTTCAATTTCTTCATTTCACTCAGATCATTTTCTTTCCACTTCTGCCCTGATGCTTTAATTCCATGCCACAGAGCTCAGCAACTATTTGACTTGCTAAGTCTTTACAAAAAATTTTAACACAAAACTATTAACCTTGGACAAAGTGTTTTGGAGCTGTTCATTTGTATGCAGTAAGGATGCCCTTTGTGGAAGAAAGGAGGGGAAGGAACCTCCAAAAGAAATATAAATCAGTATCTTAAATTACTCAAATGTACAATATGGCACCAGTAGCTGTTACATATTTTTTTCTCTCCTTTTGAGATTCAAATACATATGCTCAGCAATTACTGTTACATTTGCATAATAGGACATTTTTTTGATTAGCATATCTTGGACTTCTGTTAGCATTCTTTAATTGTGGTTACTTTTATTCTACAATTTGTCCCTATTCCCCTTCCATGCTCTGTTATACCTGCTCATGTTTTCCTTTGCTATTTTTTTGTTTGTTTGTTTGTTTTCTTCAGGGCTTGCTCTCTCCAAGTCTCTGTTTAGTGTTTGGTTTTGTAGTTAACATCACACAGTAATGGCATACCAGGAAAGCAAGGCATATGACATATTAAAGTTTAATGAATAAATTGTGAAACCATGTGACAAATGCCATGCTTTCACAGGGGATAGCCAGGAAATAGAATAAAGCACTGGAGATCCTACAAAAACTGCAATATTACTGTTACTCAGCCTTTCACGTTGTTTTGAGTGCTCTGAGGGAAGTATCTTGTGGTTACCTAGGCTTTGTACATTTTATGAAATTTAAATACCCTGACTGCTACTACAGCCATCACCAAAACAAGTTGGATTGGATTCTTGGTGTTACCATGTCAGGTGAGATGCTTTGATTGACCATTCTCCCTACCTGCTTTAGACGAGTTAGATGTAAGGCAGTGTTTAGGCAGTTCTTCAAGTGAAAAAAACCCTCTTCAATACAACCAATTGGATTTTCAGTTGCACAGAATTCTTTAATACTTTTCTGCCAGAGTATCCTAGTGCCTTTATTTGTGAGAGAATCTGCTGGTTTATAAGATAAATACCCTAGTGCCCTTATCCAAAACTTAGTCTTATCAGACTTACTTATTAGATAAATAAAATATATTCCATTTTATTTATCTTATTTGAAATTACTGAAAATCCTGTAATATCAGGGCAAAGACACGTATAACTGTGTTACCATTGTTTCATTTGTTCAAACGTTCAAAATTGAACAGATTCTTGGTACTGTCTTACTTGTGATGTCTTGAGATCTCAAATGAAACGGTGGCCAAGTCAAGTTGATCTTCCTGTTCATGGCTTTGCTCTGTGAATTCATTGATTTCTGTAATTAAATGAGTTGGAAGTAAATCCCAGCCCTTTGCTGCATGTAACTCATCAGAGCTGATGGCTGAATCTTAATAAGCTGTTTAGTGTGATCTTGTGCCAGAGCAGCTAGGTGCTAACAGTTTCCCTAGTGCTGCAATTCCATGTAGCAATCTGTGGTTATAATTGACTCTGCCAGGACAAAAGAAAGAGGAGGTGGAATGGCATTAGATTAAAATGAAACAGTGCAATGAAGAGTGGTTAGCTCAATGAATACAAAATTCTCCCCTTTTTGTGTGTGAGCTGAACTCAATGGTTACAATTTTCTTCCTTCTTTCAAACAAATTGCAGCGTTTTGGATTCAGGAACCTGTCTGAAGAAAGAGATCTGAAGATGTTCCCTGTTTGGAAAAGAAAAAAATGCCAAACAGTATGAAATGTAAACATTAAGACACTTAATTGCTAGGGATAATGACAATGTCTGGGTAGTGTTTTCCACATTCTACAGTATGCTGATGATAATGTTGTGCAGTCAACACACCCTACAAGAATACTAAAACAATGGTGTTTTGGTACTCCTTGAACCAAAAAAAACCCAAAAACAAAAACCACCAAACTAAAACCAAAAACAAACAAATGAAATAAAAAAACACAATCCAAAACAAAGAAACAAACAAACAAAATACCCATGACCTAGTTCTTGTCTTAAAAAGGATAAATCAGAACTCAGCAAATGAAACGGAAAACTATGAAATAGACTACTAGGAAAAAACCCCACACATGAGTCATATGAGGGAAATAATTTAAGACATGGAATAATTCACAAAATTAAGAAAAAGTGTCTGTCTATTACCTACAGATGCTCATTCTCCTTTTATTTCATATGTGCTCCTGTACATACACTTCAAAAATATTTTGAAAAGTTCAGAAATGTTTTCAGCTGTCCTTGGAGAAAACCTGGCTTTTCCTTGGAACAGGAAGAGTCCATCAGTTTACTTGGACAGCGTGAGGGTTCCACCGCCTCCTTACTTACCTAGGGCATGAGGTCAAACACCCCAAATTGTGAGAAGGAAACCAAGCCAGAGCACTTTGTTGGGCTTGCAATGATATTCAGCAGAGCCCACAAGACAATCCCACTCCCTGCTTACCCTTCCCTTTACACTTCTTCCTCCACTGCACACCTTTCTGCTGCTGTTTTGCTCTTGTTTCCTCTTGTCTGACAACCCAGAGAGATTTTATAGCACCTTCCAATACAAGAGTCTACAAGAAGGCTGGAGAGGAACTTTTCACAAGGGCATGGACTGATAGGACAAAGGGGAATAGCCTTAAAATCAAGGAGGGCAGATTTAGATGTAATATTAGGAAGAAATTCGTTCCTGTGAGGGTGGTGAGGCCTTGGCACAGGTTACCCAGAGCAGCTGTGGCTGCCCCATCCCTGGAAGTGTCCATGTGGATGGGGCTTGGAGCAACCTGGGATAGGGGAAGCTGTCCCTGCCCATGGCAGGGGCGTTGGAATGAGGACATCTTTAAGGTCCCTTCAAACCCAAACCCTTCTATGACTCTACAAATACCTAATGGCTTGACAAGACTTTTCCAACTGGTATGTACCGGTGCATTTTGGGTTTCTTATGGTTTTTAAAATTTTCACAGCTGTAGAGATCACCTATGCCCACAGCCTGATAGAAATAGGTGAAATAAAGCTCCAAGTTACTCATCCATACATCATGCATTAATGGAAGATTTTGACATGATTCAGTCTTAAGCTGTTAACAAATGAAAGTGCTTAAATACTGGAGGTAGATAAAAGTTGTAAAACTGAGCACCAAAAGTTAGTTTCAAACAAATCTCCTGCTAAGCCAGCACATGACTTAGGTGAACAGGAATCACAAACAGGAAGTTTAAGGAGCTGTTTCCTCCTGTTTTCTGTTGGACTTAGCAGCTGGAAGCCAAAAGGAAAAATTGCTGTGATCTACTGCACGTATAGAATGTTTTCTTCAAAGTGGCAATACAGAAATCCAGGAGACGCAAGGCACAAGTCTAGTGTTCGTGCAAGGGAGAAATTATGTGTGTTGGAAACAAGTCTTAGTGCCTTGCATCTCTTAAGTATTATTGAATCATAAAGACGCAGAATGGTCTGGATTGGAAGGGATCTTAAAACTCATCTCATTCCAATCCCCCTGCCACGGGCAGGGACACCTCCCACTATCCCAGGGTGCTCCAAGCCCCGTCCAACCTGGCCTTGGACACTTCCAGGGATGGGGCAGCCACAGCTGCTCTGGGAAACCTGTGCCAGATATAAGTGAATAATGTTTTATTTTTCTTGGGTTTTTTAATGGAAATTGGTAAATCCACAGATGATAACACACACTGTAACTAATATCAGTCTTTAGTGAATATCCACACATTACAGTAGGCTTAGAGGACTTAGGGAGAGACTAGAAAAGTCCTTCTTTTAGTGATCGTTAAGTGTTTTGTGCAAGCTCTAGGTAAGACCTGGTAAAATTGCAGTTGAACTATGCTCTGCCAATTTATGGCAAAAATTTTGAACTTAAAGTTACTAAGGCAGACACGGCTTGTCTCCACACAGGTAAATTCTTCTCCCTGTATGAAGATGGAAGAAGATTGTTAAACCAAGAATAGGAAAAAAGGTACTAGTAAAATGAAATTCAGGAGAATATAGAGTAGGAGTAAATGAGCGTAACTCTCAAATTAGAGAAAAAAAAATTTTTTTTGGAAGGATGCTGAGGTAGAAAGCTTATTGAAGAGAGTACATTGATAAAATTGGCATTTTTGACAGGTTGGTGTGTTTGTCTGAGTGGGATGTTGCATTTGGGCTGTAACAAGAACAGAAGGGATAAAGCTCGTAGATGCATTGTGAGTGACACCTCAGAGGAACCCACTGCTTCAGTGAACTGATTGAACTTACCAGAGGCTTTTGGTAAAGATAGATTTTAGGCCATGAAATTGAGCTAAAAAACAAGACGAAATTTTTCTCAAAGCACACATAAAATTAAGTTACAGTCTATTCAATATAAGAGACAAAGACTGAGAGTTTCTGTTATGCTGTGAGGCTCTGTTGTAAAAAAAAGACTATTTTTCTATTTCAGATAGAAATCATCATTAAGTGTGGAGGTTTCTTTATAAGGAATTTAAATAGGGAAAATAAATGCTGAATAGTACTTCATATCATTTCTTTCTAGTAGGCCATTAGTCCAAATCAGAGAGAAATTATGAATACAATGGATGAGGACTTTAATTGGATGGGCAAATAAATTAGCATAAATTAACTTAGAGTTTTCAATGTTATAGTTAGTCAGAATTAAAATTCAGCTATCAAAGGTGTCAATAATTTTGATAAAACTCTACCACACTCCTAAGTTCTGTGGTAAAGAATGAAATAAATAGAAATAAAAGATAACAAATGGCAACAAGGAACAAAATATAAAACAGTCATAACTTCTGAGTTATATTGATTTTTTGAACTGCAGAAAATGGGTTAGGTAATTTAAAACACCACAGGAAAAATGTCAGTGCATACTGGTAAAGTAACTCTCAAAGATTTTAGAGTTTTTAGGAACATGCCACCATATGTAACCCTTAAAAAATATAGAAAATAAAATTTTTACTTCTCTCTGAAGTGTTTAGTACCCATATCTATTCTGTAATTAAAAATGTGCAAGGTTTTATGCTCTCTCATATAAGGATGATAAAACACATTAAACTCATCTACCGAGGTGAGAATATTATCATAGAATCATAGAATCATTTAGGGTGGAAAAGACCTCTAAGATCGAGTCCAGCTCTTCCCCCAGCAGTGCCAAGCCCACCCCTAACTCATGTCTTTAAGTCTTGCATCTACAAGGCTTAAATACCTCCAGGAATGGTGATTACAGCACTGCCCTGGGCAGCATTTTCCAGACCTTGACAACCATTTTTGGTTAAGAATCTTGTCCTAAGTTCTGCCTGGGCTTTGGCCCCTTCTTCCAGAGGAGATACATTCTCCTTTTTTCTCCCACGTTCCAGACAACTCTCTCTGTTCAGACAGGCAAATTTCCTTCTCCTTTTGCTAATTTTTTGGCACGTGGGGGCAGCCTGCTCTTGTATCTTTAAGATTTCCTTCTGAGGTATGTCCAGCCTTCCTGAACTCCTATTCCCACCAGGACTGCCTCCCAGGGAAATCTCCCTCCTACACCAGCCAAAGCCTGCCCTCCAAAAGTCCAAGGGGCAGCTCTGCTGACCTCTTTCCTTATTTTTCTGAGAACGCTCTGTCATTTCATGGTCACTGAGCCCAAGGCAGCCCTGAGCCACCACATCTTCCACCAGCCCTTCTCAGTTCACCATCAGCAGGTCCGGAGAGGCACCTCCTCTGGTTGTCTCACTCACCAGCCTCATCAGGAAAGCCTCCTCCGCACACCCCAGAAACTTCCTAGACTCTTTCCTCTCTGTTGTATTTCCAGCAGACACCTGCTCAGGTGATGCACCCCGTGAGATCCAAGGATCAGTGATCATGAGACTTCTCCCAGCTTCTTACAGAATATTTCTCCTACCTCTTCACCTAGCTGGGAAGACTATATCATCAATGATATTTAATTGAAAAGGAAGAAAAGATTAAAAAAAAATTATCTTTAAGAATCCTGAAAGGTCCGGACAAGCTCCTTGGCCTGTTGATGCAATGTTTTACTTAAAACTTTTGGAGTATCAAGGATACTGCATGTGTTAAAATGCTAGACACCGTGATTTCAGGGGAAAAAAGAAAAATTATCAGGACTGATCTGTTAAGAAAGCATTCAAATGTCTCTCTGGGCAGCATGGAAGCCTGTCCCAGACAACCTCTTACACACACAAACAGTACAAACTTGTAACATGACCTTGCTCTTATTTTGCCTTTGCTACAGTTTTATCTTTACATGGGACCTTAGACTGCTCTTATCAGGTTGTGACAGAGAAGGAAACAGGCAGGGAATCATGTAAAATATTAGCCAAAATGTGAAATGCAAAAGTCAAGATTTATAAAGAAAAGAATTTCCTTTGTGATTTCGAAGACTTTATCTCTGTATGTGAACTCACACCTGTACGACATCTCAAGATGGTCATGGAAATATAATTGTTACCTGGAAAATGGGCTAAGAAGTCAAAAGATAACAGAAAAAACCAAATTTTATTAAACTGTGTGAGAAAACCACTTATCTGACCTGGAAAATTAATATAATTTATAATATAATGCATCAGAAAAATCAATAACAGAATATGTTAACATAAAATAAAAATTGTAGCAAGTTAATGTAGATTTTTGAATAACAGTATTGACTGAAGATTCTAATCAGCCAAATGCATGAAGGTTAATCCAGAGCATGCTTAGGAATAAATGAATTCAATTTGAATGTATCACTAAAATTATTTTTTGATCTAATGGAGTGATAATTGAATTCTTTTTCTAATCTGAAGCAGGGGAGATAGTAGCACCACAACATAATTACTTGTCTGGTTAAATACATCGTCCTTTTTTTTGTGGAAATAATTTACTTTCAGATTCATGCTGAGAAGCTACCAGCTCCTCTTTATCATAATATAATTTAACAAAATGTAGCATTCCTTCTTCATCAAATTAAACCAATTTGTAAAATTGAAGAGTCTTTGGGTCTCAGCTCTTCAATCATCCTCCATTGTTACACTCAGATGAAAAAACAGGGCATTAAAAATAAAACCTTCAAGAAGGGACTGACTATCTTTTCTTATAAATAGTATTTAGAGGAGAGGAAAATAGGGTGAAGATGTCCTTTAAGATGGAAATGACTCAAAGGATTTTATGTGAAGTACACAAATCCTTGGATTTCTGGAGCTCTGTTACAGACACCTCAGGAATGCCTGCAGCCAGTGCAGCTTGCTCCAGCAGAATCAGAGAAACTTACAGTCATGAATGTTGGAAAAATATCTCTGAGATCCTCGAGCCCATTCAGCACCACTGTGTTCAGCACTAAACCACATCCCAAAGTACCACACACGAGCCTTCTGAACACTCCCAGGGATGGTGCCCCACCACTGCCCTGGGCAACCTCTGCCAGGGCTTGACCACCCTTTCAATGAAGCACTTTTTCCTAATATCCAACCTAAACCTCCCTGGTGCAACTTGAGGCCATTCGCTTTCATCCCGCCAAGCCTCAGGCTGAGTAAATGTATCAGAGATATCAACCACAACCCCTTCGATGCCTCCTCAGGCTTCAGAGCAGGGTAAAACTGATTCTGGGACTTGTTTAGGTTTTGCTATTGCTTGCAGCAAGTCCTGGTGTGACGAAGGCTCACTAGTGCTTGTTTTCTCACATCTCTTACTAGTGGAAAACAGTAGGGTTGCTTTTTTATTTTGTAAGATTCCTCCTGTAACTCAGCCTCAGAATTATCAGCCATATAAAGACATTTAGAAGTTGAGAACTTCTGATGCTACATACAATTTTAATCCTTTGTTGTCTCACAGGCTCTGATCTAAGAGCTAATCCTTATTCAGCACACCTCATAGAATATGAATAAAGTAGATGCAGGTGGTCCCTGTCAGAGTATTACAGAATCATAAAATGGTTTACATTGGAAGGGACCTTAGAGAGCATCTTGTTCCAGCCTCCTGTCATTCTTTCCACTTCCATTTCCACAGGTTCCAAGACACATCTTGAACACTTCCAGGGATGGGGCAGCCAGAGCTTCTCTGGACAACCTGGTCCGGTCCTCACCAATGTTTTTCTCTAGCACATCCTTAATTTGTTGTTCTCTTAATTAGACTCTCTTCCACAGAAATCAGTTGCACTTGACGTTATTTCAGGAGACTGTGGTGACCTTAGCTCATAGTGCAGCCCAGTAAGAGCAGCTCTACAGATCAAACCAGCTGGTGTTGAGCACCTGATGTGTGTGCCTCGACATTTAGAGGGTTTTGCTTCAAACTATGATCTGCTCCTGTGCCTTATATCCATCATCATTGTATCAGTGTGCATCACTGCGTTTCTGGTGAACATTTTCTAAAGTGTGTCTTCCAGCATGATTTCACTTGGAAGAAACCCAGTACACACATTTACCAGGAGGCTGCCCTGTTACATTGCTACCAAATCAGAGATGTTTGCCTAAGCATGGTGAGTGGAAATAGCCTTGCAAAAGATCCTTTTCATCCCAGCTGAAACTTTCCTTCAAAAATCATTTGGATGTCATACTATAAGAATATTTGGGATGTTCCAAAAAGAAAACTGTGCTGCTTGAAAGGCTAGTCTCTGGGCCCCGCTATGGTTGGAGTAGCTACACTCGGACATTTAAAAGTTTTCTGTCCCTACATGTCACAGAAATGTTGGTGAGCTCATTACTCATATGTTTTTGGGGCATGTCACATTCTTGGTCATTGTCTCTGCATTCAAGTCTACAAATATCTACAAATAATATATCCTGGGGAAAGAATCCTCTACTTTTCTTTCCTTTCAAAGTTCTAATCCCTCTGTCTGGATCAATTTTTTTCTAGCGATCAAGTGATTCACAGCAAGGAAGGCATCCCCAGTGACTTTCAAGGAAGGTCTCAATCCTTCATCCTGACTGTTTGTCTTTTTTTTTTTTTTTTTTTTAAATTCAGATACAAATCTGCTCTCTACCACTACTCAGTAAATATTGAACTTGCAACATTTCAGAGAAAGCCCAGGGGTGAACCCAAATCAGGTTTGAGCCACCTCCAAGAACAAACACTCTTGTCCCACACACCAGAAACCTTCCCTGTGCATTTGACTGTAACATTAGTTCTCCAATAAGTGTTGTATGAAAATCTGTCACTTCAACCTGGATGCTACACAGCTGGTGAACTGGTGGAAATAATATTGCTCTGTGTCTGAGCCACAGGTAATTAAATAAATAGTAAAAGTGACAAGAATCCTTAAGTACTTGAAATACATTTCATTAACAATAATATATATGTCTCTTTAAGGACTCCTCTTCCATTTTTCCACAGGGAAAAAAAAAAAAAACCCAAAACTAAAGAATAAATAAATTCCAGTTCTTCCAATATTTAAGCCAAGTTTTAATTGAGGACTCATTGACTTATTTTAACTTTAAATGAGAAGTCCTGTAATCCACAAGCAAAATTATCATTCAGGTAATGATTTTACAGCTGCAAAGGCCAATGTACATCTGCCTTTTATCATTTCTGCGTGATGTCTGGGCAGATTTGAAGGGGAACAAATAGAAATAGAGTAACCACTGAATGTAACACTCAGACAACTGATCTGTTCATCTACAAAGACAGTTAGAGGAAAATGAAAATTTGTAAGTTTAAAAGATGGAAATTCTAGGTAGACATTTTATTACTAAAAGTAATTACCTTTCATCTCTGTTTCCCCCACTTCCCCAAGTCTGTGCTCACTGTTTAAAATAGATTGATGGATTGGTTAAGAATTCTCTCTGAGTCCCAGTGAGATTATATCAATTATTTAGAAGTGCTAAAATTTTGGCAGGGACATCCACCTTCTCACTTTGAAGACAATCTGGAGATTAATACAAACATGCATTAAGGGAAGAAATTCAGGCAGGGTAAAGCTAGTGTGACAAAATGAACACTTTTACTCCACTATTGAAGCACGAGGAGGAGAATTAGCTGTCAGATGATAAACAGGATGAATTGCCTGCTTGTCATATCAAAAGCTTTTAGCTTTAATCTGAAGATAATGGATATATTGCAAGTTTTACAGTTATAAAGTCGAATTTGGCTCATAGTGGGGAATTTTAAATGAAGTGCCCTGCCCTTTGATATAAGAATTACTGAATAGTTACTAATATTTTAAGTTGTTTATTTTCTATAAGCTGTGCAGACAGGGAACGTATCCCAGTAATCTATAAATGTGAGGGTGTCATTTCAACCAGATTATGAGTCTTTATAAAACTCCATGAAAAAGACATGCATAAATACTAATTGATGTGATATTTGTAATAACATATACTAGATAACAAAGAGAGTGATAAAACTGTCTTGAGACACGCTAGGAATGTATTCAACACCAGGAAACTGGAACATAAATGCATGATCACTGCAAAAACAGCTGTTGAGATTTAAGGCTGCTGTTGACCACCATTAGTTCATTACTACCTTCCCATCTGAGCCACAGTAACAGATCAAATGGTTGCTTCTAATCAATTTCAGTGTGGTCAGTCAGCTTAATAGACCTTTAAATCAGAAAGGATACTAATTTAAACCTGTCTATCTGACATTCCACTGCAGCAGACTAAGAATATTTGTGCATTGTGTTACCACCCGTCAGCTCTGGGAATGGCAACAGCTTTAGAGCAATAATGACCAAAACTAGACAAAAGCTTCATAAAATGCTCTATCCTGGTTTGCAATAGCAGGAATTTCTGTGTGTGTCCTTGGACCAGTCAGTAAAATTCAATATTTCTGAACATAAATTTGATTAGTGGCAGGTTATCTCAAGCCTGAAAAAAAAAATGTGGCCTCTCTGGGCTATTATATATATAATTATGCATGTGAGACAAACACAAATAGTTAGTAATTGATTTATTTCTTTTCCTAAGTATATGCTTTTTTTTTTTTTCTTTTTCAGTATCTGTTGTCTTGAAGAATCTCAATGTCAGGGACATCGAGCCATGCTGGAGGAACCTGCTTCCTACTGCTCTCCCTATAATAGTCTCATACCTTACACTTTACAGGGCAAACTTGTACAGATTATGAGGTCAAAATACCTTCTTCTGCTCACAAGACCACTTTCCACTGAAAGGAGTTTTAGGAAGCTGTAGTGTTTCTGGTGATCACTATTACCCAGTTTCATGTCTTGTGTAAGTAACAGCAATATTAGGCAAGTCTTAGATATCACCAAAGTATCAAATGTAAGAAGAATCTGTGAAATAATTTTTGTTGTTTGCTTTGTTTTCTTTTAAATGCTATTTAAAACAATCTACCTGGGTTTTGCTAAAGGTAAATCTTACCAGACTTGCTGGACACTCTTTGCATATTTCTGCAATTCCTTCTTATTCCACGTCATCTGCTCCTGAAACATCCATCTCCTTTTTTCTCCATTAGCACTTTTGTCCTTCACAAATATATGCTTGTGGTAGATGAAATGCTTCAATAACGCCTTTGTATTCGATTTCAGAGACAGCAGAATTAGAAGGCACATCACGCTTCATTCACTTTTCTCTCTGACACTGTCCTGGCCACATGTGCCCCAATGGGACTTCAGCAAGAGGGGTAGCTGCAAATCTTCCATCAGAAGCAGGCTAAAACTCTGTTTAATTATAAATCAGGAGGCTTCTGTGCCTGGATTTAGCTTCTGACAGAAAAATAATGACATTTTATTTTAGAAGCTTAGTTTAATGGAAAAAAAAAAAAAAAAGTTGTCCTCAAGGAATTTTTGATGGTTTACACATAACAAAATGTTCTAGTTAAGGGGCTATATACATATTTGGTAAAGAAAAAGGGAGCTGACCACAAAGTCTTCTGGTGCTTGGAGTGATTAATTGAGCTGTGATTGCAACAATTATCAATCCAAAGACAAAGGTTGAGCTATAATATTCCATAAAGGAAACACAGATGTCCTTCTTCTGGCTCAATAAGCTAAAATACTTTTAATTCTAATATTATTTCTTCAATTGTTATCCCCTCTTCTGTAGGTGGAGTATTGTGCAGTCTTTCTTTCAAAGAAAGTATTTTTTAAGGGTTTTTTTTTCTTTTTCCGTAGTTCATCAATTGCTTGAAAAGAAAACGTGTTTGTCAATAGTCATTTCAACTGATATGTTGACTGAGGTGAGAGAAACAACCTGGTTTTGGAAACACTTAAAGATAATTTATATGTTGAAGTGAACCATAATTTATCTTTTTATTGAAGCATTTACAAAAATTGAATGAAATTTCTATAGCAGCGTAAAATTATACCCTTTGAATTTTCTGCTAACCCTTTTCAGTCAGATGGCTTTGATTTTACTGTTCAAATAGAGAGCATTAATCCTTTAAAATATTAATTTTCTGGGATATTTTAAAAATATTCTGGAAATTCTTGTCATAAATTTAATCTGTAACCATTTCATTAAGTGGTAATAGTCTGGCTACCAGAATCAGACAATACATTTTTTTTTTTTCCCTGAATGTACCAGATTGTTCAAATTGTTTTTAAACAGAAATCTACAGGGTAGCAATTTTCCTTCATAATTTTTATAAAAAGAACTTTGATTATAACTTTTGATAGTAAATAAGTGTTTGACTTTCTAAAAAAAAGAGTTTATATGATTTAAAAATTTTGATGTAAAATAACAGGGAAATGAGCAAGTCCATTAAAATGTTTATTCATCCAAATTTTTTCGTCTTATCTAAATATTCTTGCAGCTATATTATAGGAAATTTGACATTAGTGGAATATCTGTGGCAAGGTTAATATTGTGTTTGAACCATTGGAGTATAAAACTAAGGCTCAGTCATTTCACACTAGATTTAGTCTATAGGTATCAGAGAATGAACTAATTCTCAAGGTTTATATTTTTTCCATCTTCCTCCTTGATAATTTTTCCCTTTTCTAAAAATCATTTATTTAAAATGTATGAAGCAGATGGCAAGATTGTTGTTATTTGTTTCTTGTTTTTAAGTTAGATAAACATTTAAAAACAAGCCTTCTTTTGTTGATTTTTCAACATTTTAAACTTGTCAGTCAATGTGGGAATCAAACCTACAACTCCTGAGTCTAGTTTATACTTTCCCAAAAGTTGCCCTGGGAACAACTTGCCTACAAGGGATCTAGGTGTAAGACACTTGACTCTTTAAGAACTGAGAGAGAACTATAGCAGGGAGTAGCAGATTATACAGCATATGGGTTCCTTCACTGAGGAGTAAAGCAGTTGTATCACTTAAAAGAACAACAGGTGATCCAACAGAGATTAACTGCAGGAAATGCCAAAATAATGCTTAAAAAAAGAAATAGAAGTAAAAATGCAATGGCATGATTAGATTCCAAATTTCTGTTCTGACAGCTGTGGTGGGATATACTTAGATTTTCCTCATAAGAGATATTAATACATATTTACCCTCATCATTTACTGGATTATTTGCATGAATAAGAATTTGTTTCAATATAAATTTAATTAGTGATTTTAAACCATTGGCTCACGTTTTTTTCACTGAACATACACCACTGCAATCATCACATCTTCTTTAGCCATGTTATCTCCTGGTCTGTTGCACTCAAAAGCTTGTTATAACTCTGCTTCTCTGACTATCTGTCTTCTAAGTCATAGATGTGGCATAAATGGAACTTCTATGGCAAAGCAACAACAGGTTTTAACAGACCAGTGATTAGACAGAAAAGTAGATGCTGAAAATATTCACAGATTAGAAAAGTAGTTACACTTACAGAGAAGTTTCCTATCAAAACTATCTCTTTATACATGGCATTCCTGCATACAATTATTATCAAAAAAAGAAAAAAATGGGGTTTTTTTTCCACAGTGTTTCTGATAGTTTTAATGTTATTAAATTCCTTCAAGGAAAAAAGATTAAAAGAAAACCTTCAAGTTGAAAATGAGATGTTTGATGGTCCTTTTGCTTTAAACATCTGGTTGACAAACATTCTTATTGTATACAATTTTTAGGGGAACTCAGGAGGAAATCCCATAAACATTATTTAACAGTGACAACTTGAGGTCAAATTATGACACTTGAATTTTAAATTATTTCAAAATACTCCCAGGTGTTTGTTGATTGTGCATGTCAGGAATTATTTCAAGAAAACACTGAAGCAAACTTTTCACAGCTACTGTTACGTAGTGGGCTCTGGCTGATTTTTTCATAATGGTCACCCTCAAAAAATACTTCAAGGACATGTGAGTTGTTTGCAATAATGTGACTCTTCCGTTTCGCTGAGGTTCAAAATAATTCAGAGGTATAAATATCATTACTATTTTACACAGGTAACTTTTCAAAATAGGAGACAAGAGGTGCCAGCCTTACTTGTGTTTCTAATGTGTTTTGTGATGTGGAGACTTTAAATGACCAGTTTTTTAGACTATTGTGGTTTAATCCCAGCCAGACCCCAAGCATCTCGCAGTCACTCACTCCCCCACCAGCTGAATCAGGGAGAGAATCTGAAGGGTAAAAGCTGGAAAACTCGTGGGTTGAGATAAAGACAGGGAAAGTAAAAGCCCTGAACACAAGCAAAGCAAAACAAGGAATTCATTCACTGCTTCCCATGGCAGGCAGGTGTTCAGCCATCTCCAGGAGAGCTGGGCCCCATCCCAAGTAACAGTGACTTGGGAGGACAAGCAACATCACTCCAAACGTCCCCCTCTTCCTCCTTCTTCCCCCCACTTTATACCTTGACCATGAAGTCACACGGTCTGGAACATCCCTTGGGTCAGTTGTGGTCACCTGTCCTGTCTGTGTCTCCTCCCAGCCTCCCCAGCCTGGCAGAAGGAGAAGCAGAAAAGGCCTTGGCTCTGTGTGGGCCCTGCTCAGCCCTAACAGAAACATCTCTGTGTTATCAGCCCTGTGTTCAGCACAGATCCAAAACACAGCCCCGTGCCAGCCCCTGGGAAGAAAATGAACTCTGCCCCAGCTGAAACCAGCACACTTACCTATTGAAATTGAAAACAGAAGANACCTATTGAAATTGAAAACAGAAGAGGTGCTTACCTGCACTATGCATATACAAACAGACTGTGTGTTCAAGAGCCACCTGCATGTGGTTCTGTCGTTCAATAAGAATGTTAAAAAAATATAATGCTAATGCTGTGTATATACAGCTGAAGAGCCAATGTAACCACTGTTCTGATCTGACATTGAACATTTTCAAGAAAAGTTTAAAAAACACCTATGTATTTCCCCAAATAGAAAACTACTAAATAGTTATTAGTAGTAATAAGAAGAATAAAGGCTTGCAAGTTTCTAGCATTACAAGGCTTGAAAGGATGAGTAGAAGAAAAATAAGCCATTAAAAATGGTAGTTGCTTGTATCCCTTTTAGGTTGACATTAATCTGACAACTTCAATGGCATCCTCTGTCAGGCAAGTAGAGTAATTAGATCTCATACCTGCCTCCTCAAACTCAGTGCATATTAGATTCACTAACACTGGTATGGATTGATGTAGATTTTTGTGGGAATGGTGGGAAGAGAAAAATACTCGAAGAGATTAGATCATAAATCACATATACACCCAATCTGATATTCCCTTTTTAGGATGCAGGTCAAGTGCATCTTTATAACTGTATGTTATCTGATCTGTCAACTAATTCAATTCCAAACTTCATCTGAATGAAAGACTTTGAATGTTGCTTTCCTTGTGTCCTGCCCGACCATATTCACTCATCTCATTGTGACATGACTGTGATATTGGGAGAGCGGCAAATGGCAATACATCATCCTTCAATTCAAGTTTTTAAATGAACCCATTTTGCCTTACCCAGCAACTGACATTAAGGCATTGTGTAACTTTTCACATGTTTCTAAAGAAACTACTCTATTTGGTAGCAAGAGACAGTACAAGGAGGAAATAATAAATTTTCACACAAATTGCTTCTCTTATGTCTATTTCTATAAACTGCTCAAAAAGGAGGAGAAAAGACACGTCTTTCCACTTAGTTGTTGGACAAGTAATTTTAAAAAAATTCCATTTTCAAAATAGCTTGTAGGACAAGACCTCCAGCTGCCATCTTGCCTCATCAGGTGGTGTTACAGGGCAAGGGAAAGCCTGCAACTCCAGTAGTTCCAGCATGAACCCTCACAGGTTTTATTTTAGGCCATGAGTGGGTGAAAATAAATAATCAGAAAAGCAACTAGTACTTTTTTGAGGAAACTTGCAATTAAATTGGGTTTCATGAGTTTCTCTTTTGTCAAAGACCATGAAAGAGGAGATCTCACTCAGTCTTCTGAAATTAATTTCTTGGTCGTCATGGGACAGATGCAGTGCTGTAAATGTCTATCAGATATTTTGGGAGCACACCATACCTCCTGTGAGTTCTTGTCAGAAGCTGCAGATATCCTTCAGCCCTTTTTTTTTTTTTTGTAATTCATTTGAGATATCCAGTCTAACTCAACTTTTTTCAGTGCATGAGTTCTTTGCAAGAAGAGGCAGATTGTTCTGTTGGTTCTGAACCTTTAGCAATGCTACACAAAATTTTTAGCTGCAACAAGGTAAAATGTAACAGAAATCACATTATTCACCTTGTATAATTCAAAACTTATCCTGCTTGAAAGTGAGTGCCTCAGCTCATATATCTATACAGCCTGGGAAGCTTCTGCCTCAAAATACCTTTCTTCCCTTTAAAATCCAAATAGTTAAATGATGAGAGCTATATTTAAAGCTCCAATTTCCTGGAAGGGTAGACTTTCCCTTTTGATGGCTGCCTAATTAGTATGCTTTAAATTTAGATGGCTTGAATTAATTGCAGCAAGAATTTCTGGAGAGAATTGGTATTAAAATGAAGTGCACTAAATAGTGAGGTTTTCAGGCGAATGCTGGAGGTGTTCCACCAAGCCTTTCACACATCTCTGTGACAGAAAGAGTGTAATGTATTATTTTCTTATTAATTTCCCATTTAAGAAAGTCTTATGAATAATAATACCATGGAACTAAAATAGCTAAATATAGTGGAAGATTCAGAACACTTTTTTTATCTTTCTGCTTTCTGTTGCTGCTAGCTACCAGATGCACAGGAAAAGTTGTAGTGCATTTTATTTTTTTTTTTCCTGGACAGTGCAATGGGATTTGAAGTTGTCCCCAGCTAGCTGGGAGAGAAGTGATCCCTGGAAAGCAGGTTCATCCTACCTGCACAAAAAATCCCAGGGAGAAGTCTGACTATTCTGGACAGTGTTTGCTATTACTGAATGGAAGAGAAATTTGCGTGAATTGAATCAGAATTTAGGACTGAATAAAATGTCCTGAGCAGATATCTGTATTTTTCACTATGATAAGAGAAGAAGCCTAGGGCATCCACATGTGTCAGTGAGACACTGGAGGAGAATTGTGATGAGTCCAGGGTTGTATATACAACAGATTACCTTTCCTCATAGACATAGTCATGCGAAAGAGCACTGGGAACTGGAGTTGGAACTGCGTTTGTTCCTTAAAGGCAGATGCTTTGAGAAAGGAGAGTCATCCTCATCATTTTCAGCATCTATTGTAACTACTGTCACATCAAAAATCACCACTTTAAAAAAAGGACTTTCTCTCTAAAATAAGACTAAGGTTTATGGGGATACTGGGTTGGAAAATATGTGATGGAGAGGTGGGAACTGAGGGAAAAAAATTGAGGGGGCAAGCAAAGGAAAATTGAAAGCCTGCGGAAGTAAAAGAGAAATAGATTAAGAAATTCTTATACCAAATGTCCAGTATACCCAGGGTTAGCTCTGTAGGCAGCAGCTCTATAAATAAAATATAACTATTAAAATGGGAATCTTGTGGATTTTGAGAGCAGATGAGCCAAAAAGGTTTCATTTTCTGTCTGCCTCTGCAGGAGCCATGCTGTGCTTATCTAAGACCTGGAGGTCACTCTTTGCATAGCTTGCACGCTGCAGAGTTATTGAAAAGCCTTCCTGGCCATATCAGCTCTTTGGTCTTTAAAGAGAACATTAAGAATATCAGCAGAGTCGCCAGTGTCTCAGTTGTTCAGAAAAATACAAATTGGTTCTTTAGTAATTCATTATCTGATTTATAATGGATGGTAAAAGGATAGGTACTCCAGGAAGATGCTGGGGCTTCCCAGCATCGCAGCCTTCATCTACGGTCGTTGGGAGTAAAGAAGGATAATAAAACAAATCGTACTGTAAATAATAAATAACCTCTCCATCCTATATTTAAAAACAGAAAGCAAGAAAGGAAAAATTCCCAACAGCTGAAACGCTTTAATAGCTCTTCTTAGTTCTTGTGGCACCAGTTGATTTCTGTTGGAAGGAACCTAGTTCCTATATATTCATTTATAGGAACAAACAACACAAAACAAGGAAATAAAAGAAATGGAAAAAAGTAAAAGAAAAGTTGTCAAAATAACAGACTAAGGAGTAAGGTAATAAAGCATTCATCTGATGAGGGACAGTGATTCATAACATGTGAGAACCTCAAGGGAATTCAAGGGCACAAAGGAAAGAAAACTCAAGCAAGCAGTCAGGAGAAAAAAAAGTAAAGCATTTTATAATAGTTAGAAATGTTTTTGCAGCTGGAGCACAAAACTAAGGTTCCAACTGCTTGTCACCGTGGAAGATCTGTCCTTTTTCACAGGCAAGAATTTATTCCCTAGGTGTTTTTCGCAGGAGTGGGTAAAGTAAGGAAGTGTACTGGCAAAGTTAAATTGCCCTGGGATTTTTCAGGAGAGAAAATTACTCTGTTATTCTCTTTCTGCCCCTTTCGCTCTGCATCAGTACAGCTGCAATGCTAATAGAGCTGCCATGCTCTGTTCCACTGGGGCTTCTCTTCATTGAGTGGGTAAATGTATTTTACAAAGAGACCTGGGATGTCTCAGGCCAGCAAGAGTTTTCAGCAGCTGTGTAGACCAAGGTGTCAGAACATGTAGCCCACACACCAATTCCATAGTTGATACAATTTTTGCCTCTGTGGGTTTAGTAACCCTGGTGTTTTTAGCTTCCGCAATCAGACTTATGGTTCCAAAGGTGGTTCCCAAACTTCATGAAGATACACAGGCTTGCCTTGAAGATGTCACAGAGCCACGGAATCATGGAATGGCTGGGAATGGAGGGGACCTCTGGAGACCATCTAGTCCAAACCCTGTGCTAACACAGGCTCACTTAGAACAGGTTGCACAGGATTATGTCCAGGTGGGTTTTGAATATCTACAAAGAAGGAGACAAATATGTGTTTCCCAGAGAAGCTGTGGCTGCCCCATCCCTGGAAGTGTCCAAGGCCAGGCTGGATGGGGCTTGGAGCAACCTGGGATAGTGGAAGATATCCCTGTCCATGACAGGGGGTGGAACAAGATGGTCTTTAAGGTCCCTTCCAACCCAAACCATTCTGTGATTCTATGAAACTCAGGGCTGGGTCTGGTAACCCCAGAAAATTTTGTGCTTCCAGTTTAAAATTTTACTTCCTTCAGCTGTTCTTTGTGTGACTTCACCAGGGGTAATTCCACTCCACAGAGTCAGTAGGGCAATCATGTCAACATTTCACCCAGAAACAAACTCTTGATCCATTTATCAAAAAAAGCCTGTTGAAATCGTGATGCAGGACAGGAGAACTGATGGGATATGGTCCTGTTCTGGTCCGAGGCTCTGCTACACAACAGGATTTTGAAGGTGATAGCAGTTTAGTACATATGAAAAGATTCTTCACGTGTTTTGTTTAGATAGCACAGCAGCTTCCCTTTGGGAAACAGCATCAGTTGCTTTGTTGGATTTAAAAGCAGACTTTATCAGGTAGACTTCTAAAGACTTCTAAAATCCAGAAATTCTCTACTTCATGTCAAATCCATGTAAGTGACATGCCATACCTTTGAAAATGTAGGCCATTACACCCAAACAACATTTCTCCTGCCCTGGTTTCAAAATGCCCACACAAAATGACTAAAACACCTTAACTACATGTGCAATCTCCTTCTCCCCCTCCCCAACCCAGGAAACCAGGGACTAGCAAAGTGGTCATTATTAGTTCATTATACCTTCCTTAGTGCCTAAGTAGCAGTCCTAGTTAAGTAGCGGTTCTGGACTTCACTGAAGGAAATAATGTATCAATTCCTGTTTAATTACATATAAACTAATGCACACACAGCATAGCAAGATGTAGCATCCCCAGAATAAATAGTTAAATATAAGATCGTCATTGGGCTCCCTTCATCAGCCTTGTTTCTGCAATATCATAAGGGGCTCATCACTCTGTGGGTTTATCAACTCTGTCTCTTTATACTTTATAGGTTTAGCATAAACTGTGGTACAGGGATGAAAATTGCCTTTCCAAATAACCAAGAACATCACACAAGTTACAATGAGTCACCACTTGATATGGAACAGGCTCCCTGTTGCTTTGCAGCTCACACAAAGAAGCAAACTTCTCTTGCACTGAGTATTCACGCAGGAGGGAGTGCCTTTGACAAGATACAAGCAGGGAACAAAACAAGGTTGCCTTGAGCCAAACCTCTTTTCAGACCTGGAAGAGTGTGGTGTTCGTCCTCATTCCAGTCACCTTTGTCTCCGTGGCGGGCTCTGCCTGCTTGTTTCTAGCTGGGAGAAAGCTGCTATCTCCGGGGATGTCTGGCGGAATTCAGTGCCAGACGTGTGAATGTCAGTGCCTGGATCCCCATCACAGTCACCACCAACCTGGCCAAAACACTCAGTGGTGCTCTGAGAACCACCCAGCCCCCGCGAGGCCACACAAACGGGCCTGGGCACCTGAACACCCCTTGAGGCTCTCAGAACTGTATGTATGACCTGTCAGCTTGGGCTAAAGCAGGACATTTGGTAGCAAACTGACATGAAGACATGCAGGTGTTTAGATCTAGTTTTATTTGTTTATCTACTTTTATTTGTTCAACTACAGGGGCTAATTCCCACCCCAGTTTCTATTTATGTCCTCCCTCATTAATCTTACCAAAACTGTTTGCCTTCCTGGTACCCAGGGAATAGTATGGGAAGCAATCCAAAGAGCTGTGCATATGGCTAATATATATTTGTATAAACAGATTAGCTAGCTTTGCTCGTGGACTTCAGCTTTTGAAAAGAGGTTAAATCCCCCTGATTACCAGATAAATCTTGGATTACAAATCAAGCTATGGAACAAAGTATCTTATACCTAAAATCCTACATAGCATACTTGGAAAAAAACCAAAACATGCTTAAAAGATTGACAGGATCGTCTCTGTAAATCTGAAGGCCACACCTGAGCTGTGGATTTGTGCAAAAGTCTGATCAATCTTAGTCTCGAAGTGGGATCCATCAAACTGTTGGATCATCTCAACTCAGAGAAAAGACTGAAAAGTATATTCCTGTACTCTGTAATCTGCCAAGGTATTTTCCATATTTGTCAAGGTGATAGTATACCCCATCAATACTCAATTTTCCACTGTGATTATCAAAGTTACTACATTTGTACTCCAAACTTACTGTATCAGCAGTTTTCCATTGTGCTTTATTAACATTGTGCATTTCAATGGCTGATTCTTCTAATGAGATTTGGAAGTTTTATATTAAGGGCACACAGAACAGAAATCATTAACTGGAAGAAGTGGGGTTTTTTTCTGACATATTAATAAAATTACATGCTAATAGGAATATATTTTCAGTAGTTGCTAATAAAAATTGATTTTCATATTAATAATTCCAGACTCTTATTCTGGGAACAAAAATTAAGAGTCAATGTAACCACTCTGAGAAGAAAGGACAAAAACTGGCATTGTTGATCAATGACAGGAGTAGAAAGAGAGCAATGGTCCATGATGGTGACCTTAACTTTAGACATGTTCATCCATGTTGCCACATTTTACATTTTGTTCAGTCAGTAACACCTCATGCAAGGAGGCAAAGAGGAAATTCTGCTCACTGCTTTTGGCCATTATCATCCCAAGTGCATTCCTGAAGGGGATGATGTTGATGTCCTGGCCTCTTCCTTAGAGAGGGGACCAACTTTCTGTGCAGCTTCACGAGGTGCCAGCGATGGCACTGGTTTCCCTGTCTGTCCTTGGAAACTGATCACGGTAGGTGCATGTTTCTGATGCATTACCGTAATCCAATGCTGACATAAGTCCTTTCAAATAGATGTAAGAGACACTTGACTGATTTCTGACAGGGAAATCCTTTCACCAGAAATTGTTAATTCAATTAAATCAAAATATTTTGAGGGAATATGCTGGATTTGTCAATAAATTTGATAGGAATTTATTTAATATCACAAAGGAATTGAATAGTTAAGCATGTATCAAATCACACAGGTCTGAAATTTCTGTGTTTTTTCGTGTTTAGACATGGCAGTTTTTAAATAATATTGACTGTATAAGTGGTTTTCAATCTTCACAACTTCTGAAAAGAAAATAGTTTAAATTATTCCTCATATACATTCTGATATATTCTTTATTAATTCACTAGTCGAGACTACATCCTTGTGACCCAATCCCAACCCAGCTGGTATTTGGAATGCCTAAATTAGATATGCATCCAGTTACCCTGTCTCTGTAGTCAGTAGAGAAATACAGGCACCATAGGAGAGTGTTTCAGATTTTAGGATATGTACTGGAAATGGGACTAGACATTGACCCTAGAGTGGACACGTAGGACAGTTAAATCTGTGTGAGTGTATTGCAGGCTATTATGTTCTGCTCTCTGTTTAGCCAAAACATCCATTTGTCTTTGAAGGTGCTTCAGAGCTTACAGGTCTTCTCATAAGAGAAGCTGTTTATAAGCATGTGCTTCCTCAAACTTTCATTTGGACTAGACAGCAGTCATCATTCAAAGAGATGCACCAGGAAGTGCGTTCACCTGAAAAGAATAAAAATGGTTCGGTTGGCTGTAATTAGAAGTTTTTATAACAAGATGGTTTCCTCCCTGGTCATTGTTAGAGGAAATCAGATTGGATGACCTTGATGACTGCCCTGTGCTCATGAATGATCTTTTCACTGGGAGATAGAGAGTTCTGAGCTTTCTGCCTCCTTATCCCTGCTCAATATGATGATTGGAGAATGGGTGAAAACATGGATTATGAGACGATTCAGGAAGCTTAGGTAAAAAAAGGAAATTATGTTGAAGGTGTATATAAAGTATGGTTTTTCCTGTTTTCTCTGACTGAGACCTATCTTCCCCATACTTATACAAAGGCTGAAATGCTCTTCCTTTTCCTCATTTTATCCTGTCTTGCCTGCCTGGACTTAACTGCTTTTAGGAACAAGATCTGCTTTTCAACCTGTGGCCCAAAAATAAATAAGGTCCCTAGACACAAAAAACAATAACTTGCTTTAAAATTACAACAGTGTATCTTAAAAAAGAGTCACATTGTGTGAATTATATATGCACAGGCTTTCAAGAGCTCGGTAAGGCAATATCTCCCTCACATCCTGAAGATAGTATTTTATCTTCTTTTTGCAGTTCTGTGATGTCTTAGTGCCCTCAACAATATGCTAACACCAGCTACACACTATTTCCTTGACTCTACTCCCATCTGTTGGCAAAAGTGTAGATAGCTCCTGGGAAAACTTCAAGTCTCATAATAATAAAAATATTTGGTTTGGGTTTCTTGAAAAAATCGAATGAAGAATAGAAATCCTGAACACCTGGCATATGTTGGATTTCTATCATAGCCTGTTAAATTTCTTTATGGTACACCCTTAAACCTTTTAAAATTCTTTATTTACCTATTAAAACAAGCTAACTGTCACACAAAATCCCCATGCATAAAGAAGGTCTTGCACAATTAAAAGTTGCCTTTTTGCCCACCTAAATACATACACTGGTCTAATAAAAAGCCAGATCCCCTTCCAAAAGCCTTACATCCCTTATTTCTTGGAGCCATCACATCTGCAGAGCAATCCCGCTGTAAGCTGTTGTACAGCTGTCAGACAACATTCCTGTCTGCTGTCTCAGAGTTCTGGGCAAGAATCTTTCATTTCTTAAAGCAAATATAACTTATGTAGAGGTTTATGGACATTGTTATATCAAAGTATTCTGGATCTTTTAATATTTTGGCACCAGTAAATTAAAAGATTATTTGTAATTCACATTGAACAGATTGAAATGATAAGCATGGTCTGATTAAGTAAACTAAATAATAATTGATAATCCAGTTTTTGGCATCAGAAAATCCTGAATTTGGTTCAGTATAAGTTTGTCTTCTAATTTTAACTCTGCCTACTTTAGGAAGATATTTCTCACACAGAGCTGTTACATGCTGCAGAGCAACAGTAGTGTTTGAGGTTTGAACCAAACTCCAGACTTTTTGCTGCAATACTCTTTATACTTTATACACAGACAATACTTACACACTCTCCAGGAGCTCTTGTCAGACCTCATACTCTTCATGCCCCCTTTATCTGTTTCAGTGCTGCCTTTGATGCTGGCAGTTCAATTCTCTGAGTTTTGCCATTCCTTGCCTTATTGTGTAGACTTTCTTGTATGTTTAATTTCTAGGACATCTTTTCCACTTGAAAAAATGAAAAATGCATCTCATTCTTGATAAATTTCCCCTAATTCTATATGGAAATATTTATTCTTTTTAACTTTTACATCTTACTGTAGGTGGTCTCATATCCTACCATGATCTTCACTGTAAAAACTTTCCCTAGAGTTCTATTTTTCCCATTCTGAGTGTGAGAACTCTTTTTTATTTCAGATTAAATAAAATATATTCTACACACTGACCTTCTTCAATCTTCTCTTAAACCATCTTCATCCTCAGTAAATACAGGCAACACCAAGGACACATGAGTCAGCTGGGGCCTTGGGCAAATATCAAAGGCTCTTTTCACCTCTGAAGGGGCTTAGAGGGGGGCAGGTATGTTTTAGTTTAACAAGGTCTTCAGTCTTACAGAAATGAGCAAACCCATCTCAAAATACTGGTTTTTACTTGTCTGCAATATTTCAGCGCTAAGCATTTTCTTACCATTCTCAATATTGCTAAAGCTCTCTTGTCCTCATCTTCTTTGCAAATATCTTACTCGCCTGATGCCTAATTTATGCAGTTTTTGGTAGCGCTCTGTTCCTCACCAACACTAGGGTCGTGAACTCTTATTCAAGCTATTTCAAGTCCTAAGACACTGTGCTCCCTATGAAAAAAAAAAAATAAATTATTTGCTGTCCAATTTAAAGAAAATAGAATATGATAATTCAGAAACATAGTGCACAACATTTTGTGTCATCAGACTTGCAAATAGACTGTGATTTAGAAAACAAATAGAAAAGCTTTGGTACATTTCCAAATTGTCTTGGAAGGATGAGGCCAGTGATCACTGGATCACATTTCAAAGTATTTTCCCTACTGAATTTTTATGTGATTATTTTTTAGACATGATGGGCTGTTGTCTGGTGATGCTAACTATTTTACTCTTCTCGAGAGATAATATATTAAAAGCTGAAAGCTGCTTCTTCTATTTATTGTTTTCCTGAGATTAAGGAGTACTTAAAAAAAAAAAAGGTTTTTGTAGGATTCTGAAATTGCGTCTGCTCTAATTGTGGTTTAATTGCCACTGATGGCTGCCAGCTGTCCAGTGTGAAAGCAAACTATTAGCAGGCCTGCCAGAAAAGAAATTTCTATTCTGTGAAATGATGAGATTCAAGTTTAGAGAATTTTCTTTCGCTCTTCACCAAGAGAAACATGTCAGCCTACCTCAACTGGTTCCGTTCCCTCTGATTGGAAACAGTGACTTAAATCTCAATTTTTTCCCTTCATGAGAATGCTCTGAGGAATTTTGTTGCAAAGATAATTTTTGATCTTGACAAAACTGACTTTTCCACTGATGGATGTTTTGGGACTTTTATTGACACTGTGTGAATGAATACAGCTGAAATTAACTGGCATGGCCAGCGTTCATAACCTCAGAGGACTCACCACAAAATGATTGCTGTATCCTGACCTTTGAGAACATTTCAGGAGGCCAGGGTTCAATCCCAGGATAAAATCCCAGTAGGAGAAGACTAAAGCTGTGTGCACTGTGATAACATTGTTATTTCCAAAGTTTACAGTCTCTTCAACTGGAACTCGAAGACACTTCAGATTAAATGGTCTGTAAATGCTCAGTGGCAAAGTGGTCCAAACCTTAATTCATCTTTTGAATCCACAGCTAGTGAATGGGGCTGAGAGCTAACACACAGGAGACAGCAGCTATGAAACATTTGGTTTTTATCTCAGACTCATTTTATTCCCCAAAGTTCTATGTTCTCAATATGTTTTACCCTATGTATGTAAGCTTTACAGACAAAATATAACCTCTCTTGTCTATCTGCTTACATTCCTGGTCCAAATTATTAGCAGACCTTACAACCAGAGAAGCAATGTTCCTAAACAGACCCAGATGGAGTCTTCTTAGAGTCAAAAGTTTATAGGTATGGAGAGTTGCTATTTATCATATCTGAGCAATGGTTTAAAGAAGGCAGGAGAATGTAGGTAATCAAAAGATAAGAGGGCTAGAGAGTTCAGGCTGACCTCTCTGAGTCTTGCTATTGCAGACACATTATGAGTTAAAATGAGAGGCCGTGAATTACAAAGAGAGGTTAGTGCTACTGGTGTACCATAAATGGGGAGAGTGAATACATTATTCTGGTTTGTGCAAAAAAAAAAAATCCTCCAACACCAGCTCAATCCTTTGTTCAATCTCTAAATCAAAGCCACAATTCATATGCAAAAACTGTTTGTCTCTTTTGTCTTATTTTTTCCCTCTCAAGATACCACCAGCTTGCAGTCAGCCTTTCTTTTTCGTGTGTCTTATACCAGGGTAAAGGTTATTTCCATTTTGATGAGGTGGCCTCCTTAACCCAACATTATTTTGGCATTTTAACAGGGTGAAGATTAGGATAGTTCCCTGGTGGTGACGGATGCAGTTTTAAGCTTCAAGGGCAGCCTCTGTTTTGTGGACTGCAGCAGTGCTTCCCACTTCCTCTGAGAATGGAAAAGCAACTTCTTTTCGTCCCTAAACTGAATTTTGATTGCATTCTTTCATCTGCAACAATTTATTAACTAAGGCCAAGGATAACCTATTCCTCTCTTCCCTGAATCCTTACAGAAATACACCATGTCTCCAAATTTCTCACATATGCCTTTACCATGCATTTTCCTGAAAAGTCCAACCTCCTTGCTGCTATTTTATGACAAACACTCAGTAAAAACAGAGCCTAGACATGTGGATGATACGTCACAGCTTTTATCATAGACACAAGCAGGAGAGTTTCCCCTTCAGCAGTTGAACACAGAGGGGGCCGCGGTGGGGTCATCTGGTCCCACCTTCCTGCTCAAGCAGGATTGTCCTAGAGCACATTGCACAGGGTTGCATCTGGACAGTTCTGGAATATCTGCAGTGGGGGAGACCCCGCAGCCTCTCTGGGCAATCTGTCACTGCACAGGAAAGAAGTCCTTCCTCGATTCTGTGATTCTGTGATACTGAGAGACCTACCTGAGGTCCCCAGCTGAGGCTGCCAGCATCACTTGCTCCTTCTCTAGTTCTCTCTGCAGACAGTCCATTTTTCTTTCTCTCCCTTTTCTATCTTTCCACACTGGGAGCTCCTAAGCCAGTCTGTGTTTGTGAGAGCTCCTGTCCTTCATGACAAGGACATGTGGCAGCAAAGGTCATAATCTTCCCACTCCTCACTAATGATGAGTGCCTACACACAATCACATCATAAAGCAGCAAAATCAAGAAATTGAAAAATATAGCTGTTTCCTTTATATAAGTACTGTTTTACATAGCACTTTTCCACAGATTTTTCTTTTTATATAAGTATTTAATTCTTATCGTGTAGTTTCCTGCTAAAGAATCTCTTTTTATCCGTTTCTCTTTTTCATGCCTTCTGAATTTTCCTTCCTTTTCTTAATGCAGGAAAAGCAAAAAATCCCAAAAAGGGACAAAAATAGAAATGGTGTTCTGTGTTCAAACTTGCTGTTCTTATTTGAATGCCAGTATTATTTCAATTAACTGGTTGAAATGCAGACATATAAAGTGTTCAAAATAGTGAAAATATCCTTCCATGTCTCATTTAATTACCTTTATTTCTTTGTGTTTTAAATTGCTGAATTACTGTGTCTCAGCTCCTAAGAAATTTTACTGGTTATCTGTTAGAAATTGTTATAAATGTGATAAAGAGTAAAGATCACACTTCTTCTAGAAAAGCAGAATCAGACAGACAGACAGACACACACACAACCTAAATGGGGGAATTGCCAAATGCTTTCATTTCCAATGGAAGCAGCCTTTTCATTCCCACCACTTTAGCCCATATTTACCTGGGGTAAACTCAAACCCCTTTTCAAGTCACTCCTCAGTGACATGGGCTCTGGATTATGAAGGGCTCTGTAAAGCTGATTCCCTCCTGTTACGCAGAAGAAGGAAGGGCAGAGTCAAGGAAAGAAGATTGCAAGTCTCTATTAGTCCTTATTGCTGGAAGAAGTTTCAAGCAGTTCATAAATATTTGAAAAAAGGAATATAATAATAAGGTCTCAGAAAAGGAGAAACAAGTTCACCGAACCTGTCTATTCTTAACTAGTTAAAGACAATGTTGTGGACTTCCCATCCCTGGAAGTGTCCAGGGCCAGGTTGGATGGAGCTTGGAGCAACCTGGCATAGTCCCTGCCCACGGCAGGGTGTGGAATGAGACGAGCTTTAAGGTCTCTTCCAGCCCAGAGCTTTCTGTGATTCTGTGAATGCACCACCGACAGTTTCCCCACAGCACAGTGGTCTCTCTCTTGAGATCTCCTGGAGAATTTCACCTGCAAGTCCAGTAGAAACAGTGCACAAAGTCCTGGAAAGTCAGAATTCAGGTTTTCCCGGTGGCAAGGACAGGGTGCAGTCTGAGTGGAAGGCTATGCTGGAGCTGCCAGATCAGACAGACTATGCAAGCTTTAATTTTGCTCGTGTTGGTGCCACTCTGCTATGCCACACAGACCCATCCTCCGTTCAACCTTTAGTTTAAACCACCGTAAAAAACCACGCACCCAGCACTGGTCATTTTCTGAAATTCTAAAGACACCGCTGATGTATTGAATGCATATCCTCACGTGTAGGAGATACCTGAAAAAGTGCTGCTCCAGGAACACGCTCAGGAGTTTGCAGAAATCAAAGAGAAAACCTCCCTTGACTTCAGACCCCAAAGGTAGGGGTGGTAATTGAAGGCGGCAGCAGCAGCAACTCTCTGCACTTTGTGCTATTAGGGAAAGTCTTGAAGCATATGGGATGCATTTATTGTTACAAAACTCCCTGTATCAGAAGCCCTGATAAATGTGACACAGCAAGGGCAGGATTGAATGTTTCTAGAAAAAGCCTGAATGTTTTGATTTTTTGAACTTGAAAGATTAAAAGATCTTCTGTGCCTGGGAAGTTGTGTGAGTGGGAGGACAGAGCCAGATGTTAGACAAACCCTCAGTGACATTTTTTGTCTATATTTTTATTAAAATGGGAGTTGAAACAGCACTGAAATCTGAAACCAATCTGAAAGTTTGGATTTGGATATTTTTATGGCTAGGTTGAACAACATTTTTCTGTCATATTATATTGTGAAGTTATAGAAAGCTTTAGTTAATTAAAACCTACAGATTCTTTCAAGATCTCTGATGATTTAAAAGAAAAGAACCTAATAGCATTCTTGTAGCTCACTCTCCTCTTATATTGTAAACATTGCTACCCAGTGATGAAAAATAAAAAAAAATAAAATGTGATTTTTCTGTGGGGGGATTTTTCTTTTTCTGTCTTTCAAATGTAATTTTTGAAAGCTGGTTCTGTCTCCTAAGCCTCATCCTCTGTGATTGTCCAGAAAGGATTTTTCTATATTCCACTGAGATGCACACATAACAGAGTAGAAGATGTTAGAAGTGTATCCCTTCATTTTCCAAGTTAGCTGTTAAATCTTCAGGTTTTTCAATGTCATGTACATCTTTGACATATGAAGATCACCACAATCTATCAGCACTAGAATAAATTAAAATGAGGCATGGGAAGTACATCCTCTATCAGAGATGTTACTAAAGGAAGAGTTGAATTTTGAGTAATTCCTCCCTTTTTTTGTCAAAAGTTTTAAATTACTACTATTTTCATGTCTTACTCTGAATAAAATATTTCATTTCATCTAGGGCCAGTTTTTCTTATTTCATTTTCAAACTTTATGGAAAGGAATTAAAAATAGAAATTCAATTTCAGAGATCATAATTTGAGCTGATAATTAAAATATTTCACTTAAATATGCATGTCAAAGCAAAATTAGAATCCTTTTCAAAATAAAAAATAACAAATATTTTTGCCTGAAAGAGTTCAGCAGAACAGATGTTTATTTCCCAAACATTTTGATCAACTGAAATATGCATTTCTATGTTTTTGGTTTTTTTGGTAACAATGTTTTGAACAAACCCAAAAAGTGCCTGCTTTCAGCAATAAAACTTTTTTCTTCCTAATTTGAGGACAGATGGTGCATTTCATGTGTGCCCCATTTTACACTTCTCTATTAAATGAATTGGCTTTATTTTTTTTCCTCTTGCGGAGTTCAATGAGCAGTGATACTCATCCTGGATTTTTCCTCCTGCTCTGATTAAGGCAGAGGCCCTTAGGAAAGACTGTGGGTGCCGGAGTTCTGAGGGAAACACCTGCAGATTCGGATGAGACATGCAGCCACCTGCAGACAGAGCTGACACAGGCACGGGAGGATTTTTTTATTCCTTCTCCTTTTATTCACAGCATCTTTTGCAGTGTCTTTTGCCACATTGACTGTCCTTGCCTTTCATCTGCACCTTCCTTTATTTATAAGTTCAGAGATAAAAGCACCTGCCTTGGTGGTGGGCCTTGCTGCCATCCCCGACGTGAGCAGGAGTAAATCCTTCTCTTTGCACTTGAGCTCTTTGCACAGACTCATCAGATCTTTCATCCTGGGGATGCTAATGGGATCCCACGTAGCTGCACATTTCTGAAGAGAGGCACTGTAATGCTTTATTGCAAAGCACCCAGGACCACGATGAATAGCTGTAATTCCCACACATGGCATGATTCCACAGAAAATTGTGCACCCTGCTTGGGCCAGGCATTCATTCCATCCGTCCAATTGCAACGGAACTTCAAAGCATACAGCAGGTACACAGGAATTTATCCTGATGACTGTGGTGGGATATTCAGGAGCATTCAGCATCCAAACTGTTGAAAACTATTTTGAAAACCAGACCAAAAAAATCTGCTGAAAAGCAAGACTCAGCAGAGACATTTTATAAAATTCAGAATAACATTTTTTTAAAAACTTACATAGTTAAAATAACTTTCTAAAGGTCCTTAAGACCTGTCTATAGCATAAGCCACCCCAATGTTTCCAAGAAAAGCTGCCTGTATGTTATAGTTTTGCTAGACCTG